>JAAAKQ030149265.1:0-31061 GCA_010016005.3 Zanna intricata
ACTTCATTCACATCATCCTCATTCATCCTCTGAAGTAATACCTTACGGTAGTTCCGGAGGCTAAACAGATAAAGATAGATGTTCGATTTGTTTTCTCAAAGAATTAATCATTGCGTAATAATGACTCAATAATCAGGCAAAGTTGTACCACATGAACAAATTGATTTAATTTTAAGGATTAGTCATCAACAACCGTGATCGCCTAACAAAATTAACGTGATTTCATGGCGATATTTTATAACCAAGAACGGCTTGATGCTACGGTAAATCAATCATGCTTAACGTACTTACAGCAGTAATAATTCACATGAACTTTTCCGTCTCTCTCGTTATTAGATGAACATGGTATATTCAGGTGTACTTCATACGCATTATTTATTTCATTATTGTGAACATCCGATTATTACATATGATTATTTTATTTTTACTTGTTTACTGTTTTTTTTTTTTTTTAATAGTTTTATTTCATCATTTAATTATAATGAATTACTTAATAACACTATTTTATTGACAGATATAGGAAATAAAGTAGATATGTATTTAAATTTGATTGCCTGTTGCTTTTTTTTTATTCTTTTATGTAACTATATTTTTGCTTAAAACGTATAAACAGAATTAAAAAAGTTGTCTAAGCGTTAAATAATAAACGGTATTCGATACTACTTTTTTCTTCATGTTAGCATAAAAAAGTGCTTGAATGTGTCGTTTTTCTGGCGTTCATTTTACGCTTAGAATTCGTTAGGATTTAGGTTAAGAGTTGTGTTGGGGGTTGAAAAAAGGTGTATCATAGAAATAGCGGTTTTATCATGGTAGTTTTGAGTAATCGTCAGCCGAAGTGTTAAAAGAAGGAAGAGAGGCAAGCTGGCAATAAAAATAAGGACAAAACAAGAAAAGAAAAAGAAATGCGTTGGCGCCCGTCTTCTCTAAAATATTCCGGGAGTGGCCTAGCCTGGCGACCCGCGGGAAATCCAATATCGCTGTCTCCTGTTTATTGTTTTATTTTCACTTTATTTTTCTCGGAATGAAAGACTTACCACAGAGACAAATTACTATTTTCCCTAGACACTTAGCCGGCCTTTTTTTGTATTTTTCTTACTTTTACCGTCCGTTCATGGTTCACGGATCCAGTTTTTAAGTGTTTTCGTATAATATTGGACACTGACGCGCTCTAGTGTGTTTACTCGGTACTTTGTATCTGACATGCTCACATTTTTCTGCCTTTTCTTTTTATCTCTTTCTTTTTTAGTCAAATATACTTACATACTCTTAAAGTAGAATTACTTTTTCACCGCTGCAACCATCCTTCCGTTCGTCCCTTACTTCATTCTTACGTTCCTTCATATCTTATCTTCTCCTCGTTACCTTTGTTTCCCGTAAATTATCTATCTAGTCTTTTTATATAAGTAGTATAAAATTCTTTGTAATATTCTACTTATACGAGATCCTTAAATTAAATTTTTATATATATATGCCTAACATTTCCCTTTATTCAAACCTTAATTTTCTTCCCATATAATTTTGGTGAATGTCTTTTTACAGGTATCAGTTTTGTGGCAAATTTCTCCTTTCAATTTATTGTTGACATCAAATAGAATCAATATAAATATATATATATATTCCGTATTCTTAGTAAATCCAAACATAATTTTATGTTTGTGGATTTTGAAAATCTCAATATGAGGGAATGATTAATAAGCCTATTGTACCAAACATTTCACACTTTTAAAATGTTGCGTAATAGTCTCGCTAAAGGAACGTAGTTAACTTTTATATTTTAAATGGGAGGTATTCCCTAGATTTATTCATTTAAATTATCTCTCTTAAGTTATCTCATTTTAATTATCTTGATTAGGCAAAATATTGATGTACGAAAAAAAGAATCACCGGGATAATTTTAACGAGAATTCTGGCCCTTTAAACACTAGCTTCACAAAGTATTTCTAGATTTAATTTGGTATACAATAATACAACTATGGTTTTGATTTTTTTTCTGAACAAAAAAAAAATAGGCAAACCTAAATTAGAGAAAATTGAAATTAGTAATGTCGTACGGAAGAATATGTATAAAATGGATATGTACAAATGCGAAGCACACTCCTTCATTGATACATTTCACTTACCTCCACATCTGTGGATTTAGACTACAGATGATATAGAAAAATGTACCCGGTTAGAGTACCTCTTCAAACATCAGGTTCGTACCGGGTAAAAACATTCAACAAAAAAGTCAACTTCCAAAGGATAAACGGGGCAATTGAACGTACTAACAAATTCATAATCATCCAATAATTTCCGAAAAAAACCCAAGAATTGAAAAAATATTAAAAATGATACATCAAGAACTTTTTTTTATTTACAGTCAGAATGAACCGGATCTATTCTGGAATCGCTTCTTCATTAAGGACTAATTCTAATTACTAAATTGTCACTACTATAACTTAAAATTTCTTTCGTGCAATATGTGGTGGAGAAAACTTCATAACAATAGTTCAAAAGGTACAAACGATTTTGATATTTTATCATTCCAATTGATTACAACAGTGAACACACTTCCAAACATGGAAAATGTAGAACGCTGATATCTAGTGAAAAAATCACGAACTTTCACGATCAGTATTTGAGAGTAATTGATGAGGAGATAACAAAAACAGTGAAGACGAAATTTCGCAATAAGTAGTTGTAGTTGTAAGTCGCGTTGTAGTATGATAACGGCCTTAAAAGTTTAAAAAGATGTTTTACTGTAGGATAAGACCGAACTACGAAGATTTCAGTCGAACAAACAACAAAAATATTCTGCTACAAAAAGAATAAGAAATTTATTGATCGTTATGTGTTTTAAACCGTTTATATAACTTTTGCGTCCTTGCCTTCATATTTTTAACTTACGGTACAAAGTTTTTTTAGATTAAAACTATGTTTTATTATTTAATTCCCATTTATTAAAAGCAATCAGTAATATTAATATCTCAGATATTTCGTGAGTTAAAATTACCGTATAAATCTGTTATTTTAGCATTAGCGTGTAGGTCAAAGCAACAACAGAGCGGATACTTTCCAGGATAAAGCTACATATAACTAACTACCGGTATACAAAAAAAACCACGCTAGAAAAAACTATAACACGGAAACACCCGATCATCCAGCTAATCACAAATAAATTATTTCCCTACTTTTTTCGTTAAATTTTTCTATATTTATGTTATGTATTAAATCGTATACACATTTAAATTCTTAATAAAAAAAAATAAAACATCATAAATTTAGTTAAAATTAAAACAGCTGTGTCAAAATTTATTATCAAACAGCTGTGTCGCGGACTTAATAACCTTTTATGTGGTTTGTGGTTAATAATTTGCACGGTGAAAAAATTATTATGAAACACGGGTAAACTGCACAATTACTAAGTTGATAAAATATTTATTTAATTTATTAATTTACTATATGAACATTTAAAATAATTCATAGACATAAAAAGCCTTAAATGAATTATACATAGACGTATAAACATGCATAATAAAAAAAAACCAAACAGTAATTTAAAATTAGTTTAAGAGAATTAAAAAATGAATAAAATCTCGGAGGAAGAGAATGCTTCGGTTGTATTTTTGTGTTCCTGTAATTCCAGACCGGCATTAATTAATTAATAAAAATGAGCACACAAATATTCTATCTATTTACAGGACGACGGCCTTGACGGGACGTGATTTAAACTGCAAGAAAAAAATCATGTTCCAGAAAGAAACGGGAAAACCGTTAAGGTAAATAGCCTAGATAAGGTATGGTTGGTTAAATTACGACTGGAACTGACCACTAAGGTCAGTTTTCCTTTCTGAGAAGAGATCTAAAAAATATTTAATAATTAGATCGGACATTTATTTCGATGTCACTCCGATCATCTGTGGTTGTGAAGGGGGGTATAGAGAGTGAGAGAATCACAGAAGGAGAGTAAATGTATTTCAACAGAATCTAAATCTATCCAGTCTTGTTTGAATTGTGACTAATGTAAAGGAAAATATAACACGCAAAATTACAAAAATATATTAAATTTAAATCTAATTTTGAATAAAAAAAAAATAAAAAATTGAATATTTTCGTTACGACCTAAATTACATGTCTTCCTGATTTTAAGATAAGGATACAACAACGTGGCAACTATCGATAAAATATACCAATTATGGTGAAAGTATTATCAAAAATTCATAGCCAATATGTTTTAAATAAGAGAATTTTTCAATTTAACAAAATAATATTGCTGGTTTCGAGGTTCTCTTTTTTGTTTGTAAGTTCTTAGGTTTGAATGTTTCATCGTTTAGGAAAATGATACACTATAAAAATTCATATCTCATGCCAAGCCTAAAAATAAAATTCAGTATTTTATACTACCTCGAACTCGGAAAATATTTTATCCAGTGATAGTTGTAATAAATAAATTTATCATTATAACAGCCTTATTATTCCTTAATTAATTTAACATTGAACTCTGATAGTTTTTAGTACCGCGAATTTTTAATTTAGTTTGCTTTATTTTTTAATCACTTTGTCAACCACTGAAGCGAACAATAAGTTTAAATAAATCTAACTTTTTTTTATATACCTTTGCGTGAAAAGAGAAATTTAATACCTAAAGAATACTGATTATATTCTATTAAAATTGCACAGTTCGGAGGAGTTTAAATCTCAAATCAAATCCGTCAAATTTGGATCATAGTTCCATATCAAATTTTATCACCACTGTCGTTTAATGTTTCAGGAACTCGGTTTATATACAGTTCAAGGTACAACTACTTTTAGTAAAATTTCAATGCATGTATTAAGATATCTGGTCCCTTCAAAGAAAATTACTGTAACGGTTTATGTAATTCAATCACACAGTTTAAATGCTGCTCGGTTCTGAAGTAGATGAGTAAGATTTTCATTACAGGTTTAACCTCCTCTCCTAACATTTCTAATAGATCTTAGAAATACACTAATCGACACAAAAAATACATAATTTTAAAAAGTTATATGAACCATTTTTTAGAAAACCAGTAATACGATTAGTTTTTAAATACTTTCATTATTATTTTAGTATACGACAAAAATGTTGTTAAAATTCACAAAAAGGAATAGAAATAATTTAAGAAATTTAAAGCGATGGATTACATAAATACCAAACAAGAGACTGACAACCCAATATTTCAATCACAGAAGTCACTATAAGTAAATCCGGTCTAAACACTATGATATTTATAAAGATCGAACGGATCAGAAATAGGCGTATTAAAAAAAAGGATATAAAATATTTAATTTAAAGAGCATAATTATTATACTAAAAACAAATGAAAAACAGAAAACACTGACGAAATTTTGCAGGAGAATAGGTAACAAAACGAGTTAGGTTATCATTGTGATGCGGTAAAAGAAAAAAAGAGACTTCTTTTATGCAAGTCAAATATACGACCTTTTGATAAATAAATTCAACGACCTTCTTCTGCAGAAAAAAAGGAACGAAGGAACAAACGAAGAAAAGAGGGTAAACGAAACTTAGATTATTGTTACGGGTAGAAAACGGATTTGACATAGAAGTATGCCCGAGGGCGGGATGAGAGAGAGAGAGGACTGTAAATCAGGTCGGAGAGGAGGGGAAATTTACGAGGGAGCCAGCCTGCACTAATGCCCGGCACACCCCAACGACCTGGAATTTTGTCAAATTCTAGGAAAAAAATGTTTAACCCATTTATCCTCCGAGTAGTTCTGGTGAAATAGAGCCTCCGTTTTCACTGCCGCTACTTCTCTCCCGCAACCATTTATCCGAACCATCCTAAAACACCCTTCATAACATACAGTGAAAATTTACAAGGCGTATTTTAAATTTAATATTTCACTGACAACCGAGAAAATATTTATTTAACGTACATCCATAACTTTTAAATCGACCTCGCTCGTTCAACAATCGAATAAGAAATAATAATCCGACGAAATAACAAACATTTATTAAAAATTTAATATCACCAGCATTCGAAAAAAAATGCCAGTAAAAGATAGCTGACCTAAAAAAAGTACGTTTAAAATTTATTGCGAACCGGTGTCGAACACAGAAATAGAGAAATACATTCCTTAAACTCGTTCTTTCGATGGAGATGTTTTCTAGTTTATCGAGCAATAAACTGTATTGTCTACACCCGCAATGTTAACTGAAAAATATATTTGAATGTAAGGTATATTTTAGTATAAAAAATAAATCATCTCGGGCTACATAAAGCAGAAAATTAAATAACTTTTATTTAAAATAAAATTGTTGTATAAAACACATAAAATATAAGAATTTTATGAATTCTTTTAACTGTACTCATCAGTTACTCGTAATAAAGCTTTGATATGAAAGAGAGGATTTATTGATTATAAAAAAAAATATGTATTAAAAAAAAGTTAGTATATTAACTTTTTGATAAACATTTTTTTGTGTTTACTAAAAATAACATACAAATATATATATATATATATATATATATATATATAAAATATAGATATAAATCGGTGATAATAAGCAAACTTTTAAATAAACATGTACTTGAAACGTAATTTTTATATATAAAAACAAGGATAGTACGTAAGAGAATAGTGCATAAGCCCTGAGGTAGATAATCCCTACGTCCGGAACATGCCATCTACGTTCTAAGTCCAGGGCGAAAACAGCTGTATATACGTACTTTTTCATTAAGCTGGCTAACGGGGCTCCGAGCTTTCTTTCTCTCGGAAATCGAATCTGGTCGGCTTTATTTCACCTACAGGCCGCATTTAAGGACGGGATTTCTCGGCCACCTGCAGGTACGAAATACTTTACTGATTATGGATACGGATTTACACCGTCTTTAGAGCTGGCGATGTTTTATCGATTATAGATATCGTGCAGAGTCTACGTAAACAAGAGTGTCTAATCAATTATTTGGACCACACCAAATGAAGATTGAAATTAATGAACCATCATATGGGAAATATTCCAGACAAATCTCTTTATGCAGTGCAGTCCCCACCAAACCACACTCCACGAGTTTTGGTCCCCTGTATCAAAACTCATAAAAATCCTAAGGTTCTTAGTAAAGATCTGTTGAGAGTCTAGTCAAAACCTATAAGATACACAAGGAAGGGAGGAATCATGATACGAGTGAATAATGAATCCTTACCGATGGTTAGGGGCTTCAGTGGTACAGACTAGCCGGACCGAAACTGATATCATATCAGAGTAGTATCTGATGAAAACCAAATAAGGAATGATTACTGAAAGAGGATGCAGTTCTTTCAGTAGCTATTAAGGGGACTTAAACGGCCATATCAACACCACTCAATCTTTTGACTACTGCGTAGCTGAAAGAAATGGAAATTTTTTTTTAATGTAACGGAGATGGAGGCGCCTTTCTTGGTAATATATTCCGGAAATAAACTATTTCCCTGTTTGGATCTCCAGGCGGGGACTGCTACGGAAGGGGTCACCAGAAAATTAAAAAAAAAAGCATTTTAATGTCGAAGCTTGAATGTTATTAGTCAAAAAAAAGTTTGTAAGTTAGAAAATTTAAACAGGGAAACGAGCAAATTAAGTGTAGATGTAATAGGAATTAACGAGGTTCGTCGGGAAGAGGAAAACGACTTTTTGGTCAGACGATTTTAGAATAAACTCGGCATCAAATAAAGGCAGAAGTCGGTTTCGTAATGAAAAAGAAGATAAGGAAGAGAGTAGAGTATTTCAAAAAGCTTAGCGATAGAATCATTGTAATCAGGATAAAATCAAACCCTAAGCCGATGATAACTAACGATTGCTAACGTCGATACACCTACAAGTGCCCGTGATAATGATGATGAGATAGAGTGTGTATACGAAGAAATAGATGAAGCAATTAAAAGAGGATGAAAATTTAATAATAGTTGCAAATCTAAATGCAAGTATCGGAAAAGGCAAGGAAGGAAATATTGTGGGTGATTATGGGCTAGGCAAAAGAAATGAAAGAAGAGATGGACTTAGTGAGTTTTGCACGAAATATAATTTAGTAATTGCCAACACCCAGTTTAAAAGTCATAATAGAAAAACATACACGTGGAAAAAGTATGGCAATCCTGCAAAGTATCAGATAGACAACGGTTCTTAAACTGTGGTCTGCGAACCCCTGAGGGAAAACAATTTTGACATTAACTTTAGATCCTCAACTTTTTGCTTTTATTCAAATAACTCATTTAATAAAAAACCTACATGGGAACTACTTTTAGTAATCGTCTTACTTAACTAGTTATTAACATAAATAAACAATAACTAGTAAAAATTTACTTTTATTCAACTGAAAATATGTAAAAAAAATAAAAAATAAAAATTTTTTGCATTGTTGTGAATATTGCGCGGCACGGTACACGTAGCTATAAATAATTTCAAGAACAACGTAAAATGTTTAGGTAAAATGCCGAGTTTGGGATGGAGTAGGTCCCCAAAAAAAATATTCAAGAGGAAATCCTCGGACTACATAAGTTTAAGAACCCCTAAGATAGATTATATCATGGTTAAACAAAGATTTAGGAATCAACTCGTTGGCTGCAAAACATAACCAGGGGCAGACATTGTTACCGATCGCAATTAGTGATAATGAAATGTAGAGTGAGGTTTAAAACCTGAAGAAAAGGTGCAAGATCAATCGGTGGAATTTAGAGAAGCTTCATGAAGAGGAGGTAAAAATTATTTTTGAGGAGGATAGCAAGAGGTCTGAATAAAAAAAATAAGTTAGAAAACATAGAAGAAGAATGTTAAAAAGGAAATTCTTAAATCAGCAGATATGAACTTAGGCGGACCAAACAGAACTAGTAGAACATCTTGGGTATCAGAAGATATATTACAGCTGATGGATAAGCGTATAAAGTATAATAATCCTAATGATAAAGAAGGTAAAAGGACCTATCAATAATTAAGAAATGTTATAAACAGGAAGTGCAAATTAGCGAAAGAAAAGTGAATCAAAGAAAAGTGTTCAGAAGTAGAAAGAGCAATGATCATCGGTAAAATAGACCAACCAATCAGGCAAGTCAAGGAGAATTTTGTGGTAGATAAATTAAAATCTAATAATGTTTTAAATAAAGATGGCACACTGTTTTTATAATACGAAATAAACGGTTGATAGGTGAATAAAATAAAAGGAAATGAATTAGAAACTGCTGTTATAGATGAAGAAGAGGAAGTTGAAGAGGATAATAAGGGAGATAGAATACTGAGATCTGAATTTAATAGAGAATTAAAGGATTTGAATGGGAGAAGGGCTCCTGAGATAAACGGGATACCTGCCAAATTACTGGGCAGTGCAGGTGAGAAAGCGATATATACATTATTCAAACCAATATGTAATATTTACGAAAAGAAATCGGTGGCAGATAAATGTGAATACTGAACAATTAGCTACTCACACATAAAAAATTTTAACTAGTATTCTGTACAGAAGAATCGAAAGGAAAGTGGAAGAAATAATAGCAGAAGACAAATTTGGTTTCAGGAAAAGTATAGAGAGGAATTAACTCGCACACAGATTTAAAATTTTCGCGCTCAGATTAATACGGGTAGTAGAAGGAAGATTAAAGAAAAACAAAACGACATATTTATAGATAGCATAGCATTTATAGATTTAGAAAGGATTTGATAATGTATACTGGAATAAAATGTTTAGAATTTAAAAAAAATTAAGGTTCAAGTATAGAAAACGCTGCTAAAATTTACGGGAAATACAACGATAATAATCGAAACGCAGAAGAAAGAAGCATTAATATAAAAGGGAATCATACAAGGATGTTTCCTATCCCTGTTACACCTTAATTTTTTTTTATAGAACCAGTAGTTAATCACGTTATTAAACAGTTTAGATCAGAATAACGACGATGCAAGATGAAAATATAAAAATTCTATGGTCCTGATGATGTAGTAATTCTAGCTGAGAGCAAAAAAGATTTAGAAGAAACAATGAATTGCATTGATGAAGTCCTACGCAAGAACAACCACATAAAAATAAACAAGAACAAAACGAAAGTAATGAAATGTAGTAGAAATACAAGTAGATGGACCACTACATATAAAAATAGGACGAGAAAAGACTATGGAGGTAGAAGAATTATGGATCTGGCAAGTAGAATTACTAAAGAAGGACGAAGCAGGGACAATATAAAATGCCAAATAGCACAGGTGATATCAGTTTTCAGTCAGAAATATAGTTTGCTCGCATTAAAAATTAATTTAAACAATCAGGAAAGCATTTTTGAAAGTGTATGTTTGGAGGGTAGCTTTGTATGAAAATGAAACTTGGACGATCGGAGTACCTGAGAAGAAAAGATTAGAAGCTTTTGAAATGCGGTGCTATAGAAGAATGTTAAAAATCATAATGGGTAGTTTTTGACAAATGAAGAGGTGTTGCGGAAAATCGATGGAAAAAAAAAGCATTTGGGAAAATATAGTTAAAAGAAGAGATAGACTTATAGGCCACATATTAAAGGCAACCTGGAATAATCATTTTGATATTGGAGGAACAGGTAGATGGTAAAAATTGAGCATGCAGGTAGCGTTTGCACTACGTAAAAGAAATTTTGGGGATGTTTGATGTATACCAAAATGTAACGACTGGCACTAGACAGGAAATCTTGGAAAGCTGCATCTACATCAATCAAACCAATCAAATGACTGAAGATAAATAAAAAATTGGATACATCCAATTTTGTAAAACTAATATACAAAATACCTAAAATTATGTTTTTTTTTTTACATAACTCTATCTGAAAGCTTCAATATACTATGGAAAACGGAAAATAAATGACCTATAATACTAGCTAAAAAGAAATATATATTTTTGAAAAAATGTTCTCGGGCTCTCATAAGATCGTTAACGTTACTATGCTACTGTTTAAAATATATTTTAGAAAATTTTAGATAACTTCAGTATGTTAATGAAAATAGCTTTTTCTGGTATTCTAGAAAAAAAGTTCTTAAAAAACTACTAAAAATCTAAATAATAATTATGGAAAAATCTAAGCGTATGTATGATGTGAAAGCGTTTTTTTCTCTCTCCAGATTTTGCGTACTTTTTTAATTTTAGATAAAAACGAAATAAAAAGAAATGTATTCCACATACTCGCCAAAATACGTTAAAACTTAAATTCGGTAGGACACAGAGTAGAGATAATTTTGTTTTTTAAAGTTTCATGTATATATGTATATATAATATTAAATTTTAAGTAAAATTACATTCAATCAACGATGAATAATTAAGCAAACCTGTAAATGTATTATATGTAACGGGAAAACCGTTACATATTACCAGTAAAACAATATAAGTGTTTTGAAGGGAAAAATGTGATACTGAGATACAGAGGTCTATTTATAAAAGAAGTATAAATACACGTCGTAACCCGTAGGGAATAAAAGAGATAACAGAAGCAGTTAAAGAGCGGTGCCGAATTGCAATGCGCTATAACTGACACCGCCAACAGCGGTATAACACATTCAACTAAATCACATACAAGGTACATTTTCATGAAAACATACAATATTTTTCCGAGTCATGAAGCCTGTAATTTAAGGTAAGGATTTGACAAAAAGTGGTCAATAAATAAGAGGTAATGGTAGGGGAAGCGGGAGGAACAGTACGGCACTCGAGGGCGGGCCATCCTGCTGCGTATTTCACTGTCTTAAGAGGGTTGTTTATTCCCACCCTCCGTTGCAACCGTTCCATTATATTCGTAAAAACGTCTGCACCAACGTCGCATAAAAAATGGTGGCTAAGTTTGCGAAAACATACCTACGATTTATCATACGTAGGTCGAACTAACTGGAGAACACAGAGTTCGGTGTTAAAACGTTTTAAGAACTGTAAGAAACGAATGGAAGGGAAAATTGTACTTATGTTTACAACGATGAAGATTATGCGATAAAAAAAAAACAGAAGTATATATCCACGGAATATGTAATATTTTCCGCAAAATTTATACATGGATTCTTCATTCATACATCACAGTCAGCCGAATCACTTTTTATACCGAACACGTATCCTTAATTTTTAGATTTATTCATGTATCCCAAAAGATTTATTTACAATACAGGTTGAATAACATTTTAAACCATAAAATATTCATTAATAAACATACTTATAAGTATAATTTAATTAGGACTAAAACCGTTTTGCATCATCTAATTACGTATTTATTAACGTATCCTATGAATTTTTATATTCCTATTTCATAAAAAACAATTCTCATATTATAAATTACGTTTGAATTCAAGTCCATAACAATAAATTTATCCGAAAATGGTATTCAGCGTACATTAAACCAAATGTACTGCTATTCTTCCCTATCAACTACAGTAGTTTATAACTACAAAACATATAACTACGGCTGTAATAATCGTTTAAACCAAGATTACGAATAAAATGCAGATGAAAACACGCCTGCCTTGTTTTAAGATACATATATGTATATGTGTTATATGATATTATAAAACGCAGTAAGGATGAATTACGTCATCCGTTCTAAAATTATAATCAGTACAAAAAGAGAAATTTCCTAAAAGTCTCGAACTGCTTATTGGTAAGGTACATATAAATAAATTTCTGATATTAATATTAGTTATTATTAACATAATAAATTTTTATTATGTAATTTATGTAAATTACATACTTAAAATGTTATCATTATTTCTTATTAACACAAGTATTAAAGTTTAATTCAGTAAGTGTTTTTATATTCAGACTGACAAAGATCATTTTCTCATTTATTTTAGAAATCTCAACACATTTAAATAAGTATTTTCAATATTTTTTTTTATACAAAGAAAGAATAAGTTAAAAAAACAGAACTAAAATTTCCAAGTGAGGCTGTCCTTATTTCATTCAATTGTTAATACGCACGATATAAAAATTTGAAACACCAGTATTCTAAATCAAATAAAATTTTACTACAGGTCTTTTTCTCCTAGAGAAATATAGATAAAATCCAAAGAACACTTGTTACTAAACTATAAAAAAGTCGCAATCAGTAGTTTCATCATTTTCAAATAAAGTTTTGTAGCTACTTTATGATGCAGTAAAACTTTATTTCCATTTCACAAACAATTTCCACAAAGATGGTAAAAAGCTAAAGATTATCTTTTTAGAGCACGCTCCTTTACAAAATCAGAATTCTCCTTAAATACATTCAATATATTCAAATTTAACTCATTTCACGAAAATAAATTTAAGCAATAACAAAAAAATAATAATGAATATTTTTTAGAAATTATAAAAAGGTACTGCAAGTAGATCATTACCGGTCATTTTATTTCAAAATTTAATGTCAAATCACTCAATACCAATCTGTCTTTTTGACTGTAATATTCGTAGGATAGTCTGCTAACCAAACAATAAAATTTAAATTTTAACAATAAAATGAATATTATAATTCTAAATTTAGAACATTTTACCGTTTGGCATTGTATAAGAACTAATAGCAGCATCGGGAACAACTTTTTCCCAAACAAAAAATAAATACGTAACTTTAAAGGCTGTAAAAATCCACATAATGATTTACAGAAACCTGTTCTAAGAATACAGATAACCTGATCATATAACTTCTGTAAAATTACTAGTTAAGAATATCAAGTATTCCACATATCATTAGCCGAAACTTTATTGATAAGATTTCAAGTGAAATCAAATGCTTTTAGTTCAATTATACGTGCCTATTCAAACTTTTACCTTCTTTTTCTTGACGATCTCATTTAATTTTTCAGAAATTGTTAAAGCAGCCACACATATTATATAAAATATTGAATGAAATCATACCGATGTCCGTCGGAGACAGAGATGGTTCGACAATACTCAAAAGAGGTCTAAAGTATTCTAAACAGGTTTCTTTTACTTAACTAAAAATGATTTCCCATTAATGATGCAATTTGGCAATGAATTACCACGGTAGAAATGAAAATGCATCACGATTATACTTTGACCGCCATTTAACGTAAACGAAATATAGTTCAGCAAATATACCTTATTTTCTGTACAATGAATCGGTTGTTGTACAAAGAATCGGCCCGGATCACAACTATATGATAGCCAGAATTATTTTATTATTTATTTCCACAAAAACTGACAATAAACAAAATAGTTATGAAATCATCTTGATGGAGTAGATTGAAGCGTCTCTGTATTTCATCCGAAAGATTCTCGACTCGAACCCCTGTCCGACTTAAAATTTTAACCGTACTACAAAATTCATCTTTGTAATCATAAAAATAATTCGAACATTTTTTGCTTAATGATTAATATTTGTTTCGGGTTACAAGTGACTGCAACCGGGCATTCATTAGTTTTTGCTACAACGAATAAATGAATAAAACAACAGCATCCATTGTAGACATATTGTAATAATTATCTATAAAAGAATTCAATAGGTTTTCATATCTTTAAAGTTAAAATTAAACAATTAATAAGAAAATTGATTAGTAACCTAATAAGTAATGAGTAATTTAATATAACTCTGTGAATAGAATGGACGTTTCTTTATCAAGGAGTTGCTTTATGGTTCGTGAGAAGACGATAAGGTTATACAAGGTACGTAGTAGAATGTGCAGTTAAAACCTTAATTTAAGATTAAGAAATAATTTCTGGTACGTCAGACAATGAAGTGAAGATAAGAGAGAAAGTACGAGTCTACGGAGTATCGTCTCACAAGGGCATTGAAAAGTACAAAGTTTCCTCATAATTCTGTCCTCCATTTACCGTAATTCGTACAGAGATAAAATAGTCGGGCGGTCTTTCGCCTGTAACAGGCTTTGTAATATCATCCTTCTCTCTTTCTCTTTTACTGAATTAGGTTACTAAAGCGGTTTGTTATTTGATGATAACATCTAATAAGTTATGCGATTAACACCAAACACAATGAATTATTGGAAAATAAAAATACAAAGAAGAAAAAGATCTTAATTATCAAACAATATAAAACGTTAAAAAAAAAAAATAAATAAACAAACGATGTAAATATGAAGAATATATCAAAGAAGGAAACACCCGCTCTACCGGTGTCATGGAATCATATCCACGATATCATTCACAAACAGGTACGACGTTAAAAATTAGCAAAAAACCACCTATTTTAACTGATCTCAAAATAATCATAACAGATCTTTACACATACAACAATTTTACAAAATCTAGACAGGTCTCTATTACTTAACTAAAAATGATTTTCCATGAGTGATGCAATTTAACAATGAATTACCACGGTAGAAATGTAAATGCATCGGGATTTAACTCGGTCGCTATTTAAAGTAAACGAAATACATTTCAGTATAATTTTATATAATATTTTCTGTATAATGTATCGGTTGCTTAGGTCCAGAAAAAAACTGTATGATCGCCAGAAAAACTAGCAATAAGGTAGTTCTGAAACCTGTATGCGGTATTTTGTAGCCGGTAGATGACTACAGGAAGTTATCAAATTGTTTTATTTTACATCGCATCCAGTATCACTCGTAAAAGATGAAAATTTTGATCCACTTTAAATTTCAGTACTTCAAAAATTTGGTAAAAAAAAAATATTCAAACCGTAATATGTTTAGCACGTTTATATTAAGTTTTTCGTTTTCTGTGTGTTTTTTCCTAATCTCTGATTTGACACTAGTTTTTTAAAAGAATTTTCAGCTATTCAATCGATGTCTTTTATAAGATTATTTGTATAAATAATGTATGAATAAATATTAAAATTTAATTTTTCAGCAGTTTTATTTCGTACTTCTTAATGGATTCTAAAATATTTATGTTTTACTTTTTTTGCTTAGAAAAGAAAAACACTTATTGTACGCCAATTTGTTTAAATCAATATACACCGAACCTTAAATCACATGATATAAATCGAACCGAGGTTTGATGTGTATTTTATGAAAATCGGTGTGACCGTTCAGTAATTTAAGGATAAATCTCCTTTTGCAAAAACTAAACAAAATGTATTTATATGATATTTATTAAGTAATTGATTAAACAATAATTTTATTATATTTGTATACATGCACAATTTACTGCATAAACATCAACTACATATTTGATTTTTAAATGCTAATCTTTTTATTAAGATATTTCAGAGCAATTTTTCTTTTTACATCATATGAATAGTTTTGTTTCTTCGTAATTATTATTATTTTTTTAATTGAAATAGATATATATATTGTATCACACTATTTTAATGTAGCAATATCTTCTAGTGATTAAAGTCATAGCATAGTAAACTTGAGCCACAATATTTTCTTTTAAAAATAAATAATAAATTATTAAAGAAGGAATAACAGTCGTTAAAAATTTATTTAAAACTTGAGTTCCGATAGGAATAAAACCTAGTATGCTACTGAGAAAAGCTTAAACCAATTTGAAACAGAATTATCATCAGTACTGTGTCCTGCATCTTTAATACTTAATAAATAAAGGAATAGTTAGAATATGGTATTAACCATATTCCATAGCTATTAACCATATTCCATTAACCATGGCTATTAAGCTATTGGTAGTAACTTTTGACAAGCAACAAAATATTTATACTTGAAGTAAATACTTTGAACGTATACCACGTTTTTACAAATAGCAGATAATAAGTTGGTTTATAATGAACAGTAACATATTTAATACTTGACAGACAGAGAATCGGGTCAGTGGAAAATCTTTTTAGCATCCACTTCAATGATTGTGTTTAGAAGTAAAAAATTACTGAAATATACATCGAATTTACTCGTATAGTTGTTAAACACAAAAATAGTTTTTAGTTCAACAAAATCAGTGAGTTTCAGAATGAAATCGCAGAAATGAAGGAAATGTAGTCCACATCAACTAAATACTAATTTATCGAGCAAAAATAAGGAATATATTCGTATATAAAAACTTTTTGATCACAAGATCGAATATATAAACAGAATTTAAATTTTCAGATAATCTAAATACAGTTTTATCAAATATGAGAAGTATTCTTTGTTACTTAGGTTTAAGCTTTCTCCTAAATATACGATTTTTGCGGCAAATATAATCATTACTGTTCCTTTTTACGGTATAAAATTTCACGTTAAAATTGCTTTCTAAACATAAATGGGTGATTGCTTAAGTGATAACGGCAAGGCATGAAAATATCTTTTGGCTGAAACGTTCGACTTTGCCAGTAATCAAATAATTTTGTAGCAGAAACTTCGTGAGTTTTCAGTAATTATGCCTGATTACATTATATAATTACATGGCGAATAATTATCACCATTCGTGCAATAGAGGAAAAATAAAATGACAGTACAACAAAAAGAAATTCCTTCTAAGAGAGCGACTCAAACGACCGATCTCATCGCTAAAATCACATCTGTATTTTTCTATCAATTTAAAAATTGCCAAAAGATAGGTCAAACCATATCAGCTAAAAAATATAGGCACCGTTATTTAAAAATAAGGATTAGATAATTCTCAAGTAAAGTAACCTTACTGACTTACAATTATAATAGAGATAATATTTTTTGATATGATTTACGTAAATGTAACATAAACAGAAAATTTGCTACCTAATATGTTTATTAAATTATGTACGCGTACAAATTGAAAATAATAAACAACATTGACGTATATAAAAAAAATATGGTAGAAAACCGGTAAAATAATTCCATTTAAAAAAGTTATTTTCTTGGCGAAGGAATATCTCAGCTAATCAAAATATAGTAATACAGGGTTAAAATAAGAAAAAAATCCGTAAGAGGCGATTTTTTCCCCAAAATGAACTGCGGCATACATGTGGTAACCTTTTCATCAGCTTCGTAGCTGCAATATTAAAAAGGGGGTATGCTCAAGAGGAAAGTAAAGACCGGATAAAGAGCGAAAGAGAGAAATGAGAGGGGGCAATCTCCTGCCCGCAACCATCATCACCGCACTATCACTAGCACCAAGACTGCATACCTTCGGGGAGGAAAGGCGGTTTTCTGGTATCCTTTATATGCCCACACACTAAACCTTTGTTATTTTGAATTTACTTTCATTCAAACAAACTTTGTACACCACGCGTTCAATAAAGATAACTACAAAAAAGCACGGTTTTTACATAATATAATTTAATATGGATAAAATACTAAATGCAAACCACTACGAAGCGTAATCTAATATTGAAATTGACCGGCTAATATGGCTTAACTATTAGTTACCTCCATCTTACTTAACACAAATGCATAGACGTATTATATCTATGAACACAATTATGTCGTAATGTTATGTCATAATATGAACACAATTATAATCTAAATGAACCACATTGAACGTTTAAATTGTTACCTGATAAATGCCTTGAAAATAAGAATAACTAAACTTATTACATAACTCCAGTATCAAATTCAACCTATACCCACCCAGTTTTATTTCAAATGAAGAATACAATAACAGCTAACTGCAATGAAATTCACTACACTTTTCGTTGGGAATTCATATAACATAAATCTTTAGATCGCGAAACGTATAAAAAATAATGGTAACATCAAAATAAACAAAAACCACTCCACAAATGATAATGCTAAAAATTATGTTATCCTATAACCTTATCTATTTCTTCAATTAAAAAAAAATAAAAATAACGTCAATGCCCTACAATACTTCATCACAATAAAGTAAATGATTACAAGTTTACCCGGTTACACAGATATTAAGTAAAACATACGTCCGAACAAGACGGTAAATTTTCATCTCCTAAACTCTGATGGTTCCATAAATCTTAAGGAGGAGCATCCTACGATAATTGAGTAGTGTAAAAACAGTTTTGGTGGGATTACCGATACCGATTAGGTGCTATCGGTATACCGATCGGTAATCATACACCTGTATGAAGAAAAGCGATTTCCACAAGTATTAAAACTTGTGGAAATCGCCCGTTTTAAAAGTGGTGGAAAGTTTTAAAACAGGGGTCCTCTCGGGTAGGTTATGGTAACCAACGAGAAGAAGTCTGTGGTCCCCTGAGTATGTCAAACGGTTACGCAGCGGTAAAGTTTAAGGTATACTCTTGCGATCTAAATATATGGGCCTTGGATAGGACCGACAGAATAAACAAAAAAGCAAAAACATAATTTTATGCCAACATAAAAGGTGCTTAAATCGGTCACAGCATGATGCCTGGATTTGAGTGTGATCGATTGTGAGAAGAAAGAAATAAACCGAGTTGGAGTCATATAGCAGAGGAGACCGACTCATCCAGGGTTATACTGCGAAAAAGACATCCACACACACACACACACAATATATATATTAGTCACGGATTTAAATACCCGAGGCCATTGTGATGACATATCATTTTTTAATGCGTGACTTCTAAATATAGAAAAATGCAATAAAACCAAATAAACGAAATTCTGATTCGCTACAATACATTCCAATACTTTTTATGAAACTGTTGTTTATTATAATAGCCGAAAAAATAATTAAAAGACAGTTTACAATGATTTCTAAAACCTTACTGGATACGATTAAGCAGCTGGATTTTCCGAAATCCAGTTATAATAGTTCATTGAAATTTATAAAGTGGGCAATAAAATTTAGCTAGACTCGAGCAAATGATGAAGTTTATAATTCCATATTGTTTAGATACATTTTTTTATATGAATTATTTAATAAATCTATTTTTAGCCTTTTGCGATTACTCGGGAGCAAATATAACAATTTCTAAGATTATATCTTATTTCTTGGTTTGGCGGTCGTTAGCTTAACTTCCTAACAAACCTGTACTCGAGTATAAACTATAAAAGTTATATAGTTATTTTGAAATAAGTAATCTAGTTATTTTGCGTGGGTTAAAAATTATTAATTCAACTAAATAAAAAAATAACATGTTGACATTGAATAAAAAATTACAAGTATTATTGAGCAGGAAATAATAATTAAACTATCAACTTCAATGCATTTTTAACGTCAATACATTATAAATGGAAAAAAAAGAAAGTAAATTAAAGACGATTACAACTAGTTTTTAAAAATTAAAATAGCTATAATGCTTCAACTAGCAGTTAGTTATAACTATTATCTTTAATCAGATGTTGTTGCCAGCCTCCGTGGGCGAGTGGTAGCGTCTCGGCCTTTCATCCGGAGATCCCAGGTTCGAATCCCGGTCAGACATGGCATTTTTCACACACGCTACAATTCATTCATCTCTCATCCTCTGAAGATATACCTAACGGTGGTTCCGGAGGTTAAACGGTTAAACAAAAAAAAAAATTCAGATGTTGCAGAAGCCAACCTAAGTTAAAGATAACTTCTAACGTCATAATAATAACATCAAGCATAATATTCTAATGTAAAATTTAATAACGCATTGCTAAAAATAGGGGAAAACTATCAGACCATAAATATTGTACGCTGTTTTTTCTTACTGCAGACCACAAACAAAAAACCCAAGTAGTATTACAAGGTTTAGAACACATTTTGTTTTATTATACTATCTATTCAACCCAGCATTATATTAGTTAAACTCACTCGAAGAGTGCGTATTCAACAACAGCTGTGGATGCCGTAAGAATAAAAATTGTTCTTTTTTACAACTAACAATAAAACTGTATGGCAAAGAAAGCAGTTTTGTTTCTCGTATAATGTCTAAACATTTCACTTTTTCACTAAAAAAAAAAAGGAAAAAAAAAAACTTGTTTAGAGAGAACCCTTTAAACTATTGTTTACAATGAAATGTTTATAGTAGCTTGCCTGAAAAATAAAAATAGAGAAGTTAATCGATATATATCGTAAAATTTGTTAAAATACTAGCAAAATATTTACCGCATGGGCAAACTCAGATGAAGAGAAATCAGGACATTATAGAGTACAGAAGCTACAACTATGAAATATGTATAAATAGTAGTTGTATTTTAAATTTAAAAAATCCCTTTCCAATTTTTCAGATTATGCAAGTAATTAATTAAAAATGAATTCAATTCCAGGTAAAACGGTTATCTGCATACCTTTCAATACTGCTGTAACGTCTAAACAAACAAGAGTTTTGGAAAATAAAAAACAGTTCTGAAAAAATAATTTTTCTTTTTTTTTTAAATTTCAACTTTTTAGTTCATTTAAAAAACACAACTAGTTTAGTAATTTATAATTACGTCTAATTCAAAATGTAGAAACTGAAAGATAAATTAAAGGTATTACTTTTTACCTTAGAAAAAAAAACAATTTAAAAAAAAATATATACTCGTACTTTTTGACTGATGTTTTTCTACAAAAACTGTTGCCTGTATGTAAAAACTTAAATACTGTTAAAAATATGAAATGAGAAAAGACATCGATATAGGTACTTCTAGTCACTGATCTGCGCTGAAGCACCCATGCGAGTTCAAACGCATAAAATCCTTCTGTCGACGCAAAAAGAGAAGACTCATATCTATTCCTATGATATTACAGAAATGACAAGGTTTCTTGTGCAGCTTTCTTGATTCGGAAATAATGGAAGGCTGCATCCAGTATTCGTGCAGCAATAAATTGTTACACCCATGTATCCCCAGGCCAAGACATATTTTTAATTAGAACCCAAAAGAATGGTGTCGGAGACAATATTGTATACCATTACTACTAAAACAGAACTGCTTCATCCGGGTCTGGAATTATTAATTTTTTATTTTCGGAGTTAGTTTTCGGAAAACACACGAAGAGATCTAATAAATTAGTAGTAAATTCAAATAACCAATTTCATAACGAAAACTTGATTTAATTAATTTCAAATAAGCTGTAGAGAATGTTAAAGAATCGTGAAATGACTCGTACATTATGTATTTTTTCGTTTTTAAAAATATACATCGTGTAAAATTTCTGTACTATTTACCATTATCATTTACTTCAAATAAATGTAATTTGTTTTATTATTAAGTGTCTTTTATTAACCTCGGCGTAACCGTGCCAGTCTTTTCGAAGCACATTTATTTTGCTAGAAATAATTTTATTGAAAATTTTAATTATTTTGCGTAATTCAATGGGTCAATTAATGGGGTCGTCGGTTTAAATAAATAATTGGCCGGATGTAATTAATTTTGTCTTTTCTATTCGAGGTGAATAGCTAGGAGAGGGGGTATACTTTTATTTGATTATACTGAATTGTATTCTGTTTGATTGTATTGTGCCATAAGCGTTTCTTGACGGTCCTACTGTTACGTGACTGAGATATCCAAATATCTGTGGTGCATACAGGTACGGCTGTTTAAAGTTTACTAGGCTTATTTTATATGCTGTCCATGAAACGGATTACGAGCTTCATTTCATGGAGTAAATATTCTGTAAATTGAATAAAACACAATTCTATAAAAGTAGGTTATATTCTAAGTTTTTTTTCTTTTCTTTTTTTTAATCAAGTTTTGCTGACGTTTTCTTAAGAAGTATCTTGTAGTATTTAATAAAATTGTACACTTTTTGAAATAATTATGAATGTACCAATTTATTTCAAATGTAATAACTGATGGTTTTTTGTGTTAAGTCGAGTGAGTATATATGCATTTCATTGTTCATTGCGGTAAGTATAGTTGTACGGTTTTTCTTTTTATGTTTGTGGCACATCTCAAGTACATGGGCAAAATCAGAATATCTTTCTCTGTAATTACTGATGTTATTTTTAAACCAGTCCCTCCAAGGGAATACAGTGAAATCGATACCATTAGGGCTAAATATGACAAACATTTTGGTGAGCTTAGAATGATGTTAATTAATAGTATATTAACCTGTGTAATGAAGGTAATGACAACCATTTCATACGATACTTTCCCTCTTTACCTTGGTTTAAAGTCTTCTGGTAATGGTTGGCAGTCTTCTGGTCTGTTTCTGATAATGGATATTCCATTTTCAGGAACGATTCGTGGTCGGATAGAACGCCTAAATCGATAGGTATGTTTTACTTTTTACGATTGTCGGTGACATTTTTAACAAAACCTATTTCTTGTTAAGGAAGCAATGATCTGAACTCGGTGACACTTCTCTACCTATCTACGTGGTCACTGAAACTCGATTCACTTTTTACTTTTTTACCTTCTGCCTCCTACACTTACTCTCATTTTTTCACCTCCTCACTGGCTCCCAGTATATAAAAAAAAATCCTTTTTTTACTTCAATCCTCCAACTCAGCATGATGACGGTTTTTTCCTTCTAGTTTCCCCTCGGGCACAATTATTTTGATAATCCTTTCTCCCATCTTGCATTAACGGACATTAAATCTTTACGCTCTTCATTGTTATTATTAAATCGCTTCCACAAATAGTTAATTTTTTGTATTGCTTAAATAATCTTCTTTTGAACTTTATTATTGAAGATATCAGCTTTATGTCAGCAGTCTTTTTTTAGTATTCATCTTTTAGCACCATAAATAGCATTTAAATACTTATAAATATATTATAACGGTGTAATAAAACAGTTTTTGAAGTTAACACATTTATTATACATGATTTTGCAGTGTATGTATTGCATTGGTTGGTAAAAAATATATGCATTTGCTTATTGTTTTACAATGTATAAACCATTTCTTTTTATAAGCGTATATAATTTTTAAGGTACGTGTGATAAAAGACATTATTATTATTATTATTGCTTTCTCTGACAGTAAATACACGGCCAGTCACCTTGTGTACACAGTGAAACTGACACTAACAACGATTAATATTATCTGCACTTAGATGGGCTTTGTATGCCGATCACCAATTATCGACAGTGTTTTCGGGTCAATAAAAAAAATAACAACTACGAAAAACCACTTCACTTCTCACTTTTCTCAATAAACATGGCATAAAATTTTATTTTTATTGAGGACAAGAAGTGCTTTTAGATAAGGCATATATCTAAACGGTTTATACGTAAGTAGAAAACCAAAAAGAATGTCTTTCACGTTAGATCACAACTTTCAGTTTATTTCGTCAATTAATGATTCAACGATTTTAAAGCAAAAAATAAAAAAATAAATTACTTAATAAAAAAAAGTAATTAAACTCCATTAACTAATTCCTATTAAACGCTACTAAAAAACTAAGTATACTCCAATAGAACTCAACAAATTTTTGTAACATAGAGAGAATTTTGTAACAATATCTTCTACACGAAAAAAAATAATTGAAAAAATTAAGTAAGAAAAAAATGCGTAATCTATAAATATTCTATAAAAAATAAGCTGTTTCCTTTGAATTCATAACTTATCGTAAATTTTAATTTTAAAACTTAGAATACCAAATACAAGGTACAATGAAGAATACTGAAAATCATGAGATACAATGCAAGCACAGTTAATATTAAAGTTAATGCGTCTGTACGAAGATAACATGTAGGGATGAAATTTTGTCTCTCTAATAGGCCCTTTAAATTATTATTATTATTATTATATAACATCTGAAATGATAGTGATTATCTAGATTATGATGGTACAATTTGGCTACGTTCAGACCTTAAACGGTTACATGGCAACTACGCGTTACAAAGACCGATTCTGAATACTAAAAGCTAAAAGCATAAAGCGACATCTGTTATCTCTGGCAAAACGTGCCTTGTAATCTCATCCTCATCTCAGCTAAGTATATAGATCAGATAAAATGTCTTAAATTAGATTTTAAGACTTATCTATCTAAAAATATTGACAGGATAAATATCAAAATTAAAGTACAAATAACAAAAGATTGTGCCCGAATGAATATTACAATTAATGATAAATGTATATAATATACAGCTATTATAAAATTTTTTTTTTTCAAAACTGGATAAATTTTGTAAACCGTTAGGCCCTGTTGATTTTAAATTTAAATGTACGATAACCACAAAAAATAGATAAACTAAAAAAATTATGTTTTCAAATATAAGTTTATTTATAGCGGATACCAATAAAAAAGTAACTTACAAACTCATAAATGAGAAAGTATACTAAGATAAATGCTTTATGCCAGTTTAAGAGAAGCGGTGACCACAGGTTTAAGTGTTTTCGGGCCGCACAGATAATCGTAATAGATTTTTCAGGATAAGAAAGTTCTACTACAATTAATTACAGAAATTATAATTAATTCCATTAGTAAAGGAATGAAAACAAGCAAAAAATTGTCACACTACAATTTTTGCAATTAATTTCAACAATTTCAGCCTGTCTCCACAGTTAATCGATCTGAATAAATGATGTATCATTTTGTTCCTAGTAAAAGGTTTAAATTTTATCTTAAAAAAATGTTAAACTAGCCGTAAATACAACGTTAATCAAAGTATGCTTTATTCGCCGGCCTCCGTGGCGCGAGTGTAGCGTCTCAGCCTTTCATCCGGAGGTCCCGGGTTCGAATCCCGGTGAGGCATGGCATATTTCAAATACGCTGCAATTTATTTATCTCATCCTCTGAAGATATACCTTAACAGTGATTTCGGAGGTTAAAAAAAAAGAAAAAAGTATGCTTTATTCAATTTTATCCAATAAAATATAATTTGATAAAACTTATGTTTACGGACTACATTTATGAATAAATATCTTTAATGGCTACTAACGCCATAAAATAAATTTTAAAGATAACATTTATTTTGAAATCATTATTTATATTATTAAGTAATTAATTTTTTTTTTTTACAAATGTTCTTTAATATTTCTCAATCCGTTCTTATGATAACATTTTTTATTGAAAATCAGAAAGTGGTGGATGGAGAGAAAATGAAGCTAGGTCGGTCATTTGCCTAAATGAACTTTTTTGATTATTTTGATGCCTTGAAACATTCCTTAAGTTTGGTCAACAACTGCCCAGAAACTGTGGGTGTGTGTGAGCGCGCGTCTATATATGCATAAAAGAAATATATTATTGTAAATAAATTTACTGTTTGAAATTGTGGAGGAAATGGTTACGTTTACTTCAAAAGATCTTTTATTTTGCTTCATGATACCGCCACATAAGCTTGAAGCTTGAGCGTGGGATATGGAAAATGGAGTTTTGCAGCGTATGAAAAATGCCATGCCTGACTAGCATTCGAACCCGGAACCTCCGGATGAAAGGCCGACACGCTACCACTCGCGCCACGGAGGCCGGGTTTTTAAAGTATCCTAGTTATAAAATCCATACATTCAGATCGGTCTAGGCAGAAATTCTACAAAACGTGACTAATCCTTGACACAGTATGATATATAGTTTAATGAAATAAAACCAGTGAATTTAGCTGGGAATACTGTTTTGTGTCCAGCAACAATAAAAAAATTAAACAACTAAATTGTCTAACCCGAGAAGTCGGATAAGCTTTCGTAAATACTAATATAATAGGTTTAATTTCCATGTTTTCGAGGCGTTATGAAAGTCAATCTAAAAACTATAAATTAATGAATTTATTTTTATAAATCTCCTCGTTCAAACGAAACAAAAAAAAAAAAACAAAAAAACAACACAATACGTTATGAATAAACATACAGAACACTACTATAAGATGAAATCCTCATCATATTTCATTAAAATAGCCTAATTAGATTTTAAATGATACACCAAGAAGGGTAGTAAATCTATTTAAAAAAAAATCCAACTTAAGTCTGAAAGAAAACATTATGCTCATTATAAGAGGAAAAAAGTGAGAGGGCGTACTTATTTCAAAATAAAACGCAGTAATGAAGCTCCTCAGATGAAAATAAACTAAAGGGCTTGGCCTTTATTAATGAATAGCTAAATGGCGCTCTTTAAAATGGTTTTTAAACGGTAATGAAATATCAGAAAAAAACAAAATATCTTCTATTCAAAATATCTATTATATGAATTCATACCTTTCTATAAAGCATAATTTTATAAACGCACGCGCGCGCGCGCACACACACACACTTAATTATTAAGCTCCAAATGTATTACTGATGTATACCGATAAGTCGGCGATTTCCAGGACTTTCATCTGATACATTTCTGTAGAAATCGCATAGCCTAACCGACGTACATTCCACACATGAGCATCTAGTTATTTTTCTAGTTCTGGATATTTCGCGTTTAACCGCCGAAAAAAACGTTTACTTGTATCTGCTACAAGAAATTCCTTTTCTTTCTTTCGTCACGTAAGATTTTTTGCTTGTAGCACGATTTTCAAACTCCTCTGCTTAAGCAAAAACAGAAAACCTTTCTGCAACAGTCTTTTTTTCACTCGTTCTGTAGTTCTACTGTGCACGAAATTTTTACATAAAAAAACATTTGTTGTCATAATGAAAACTAATCATAAAATGACTACAAAATGATCGATAAAAATGTTTTCAAATGAAATTTAGAATACTATTTGTGAGAAAGATATAAATATACGAGTAACTCTGGCACCACGTCGCAGATAAGACTTTAATTTTTAACTTATAATCATTTCTTTTTGTTTTATTTAAATAATTTTATTTCACTGGATGCAGATACGTAGTCAAAACAAAATAATTCAGGTTAGACTTTTACATGGAGTGATTAATATATATAAATTTAATGATTATATCATCATCGATGTGAAATTTTAAAATCCATTTAGGACGCGCCGACTATTTTGTAACGGTCAATCTGGACAAAATGGTGCGAAAGATACACAGAGTGTCACATAAGTTTTAAGACTGTGACTATAAAATCGGTACTACTAGCGCTATCATCATGAAATTTTTTTTTTGGGGAACTAGTTACTACAATCTTCCTTTCCCCCTATACAAAGTTTCAAATCCATCGGATCACATACAGCTGTTCAGTAGCAGTTCGCGTGATAGTATTAAAGTGGTCGCGGTCATAATTTCACGATGAATAAAAATAACGAACAACGTGCTGCAATTAAATTTTGCTTTAAAGCCGGTAAAATTGTAACGGAAACGTTCGAAACGTTATAATTGGCTTATATGTTATGACTCGTGCTACTGTTTTTCGGTGGTATAACCTTTTTGCGGAGGGTAGAGAATCGGTTGAAGACGGCCATGTGTCACGAAGAGTAACAAAAACATCGCTGAAGTCGCAGCTGCGTTAAAGGACCACCGTAATGCAAGCGGTAGGTTGATATAAGAACTAACCAGAATTACAAAAAACCATCGTTCAACGCATTATTAGGAACAATTTGAAGAAAAGGAAGCTGTGGGCGCATTTAGTTCCACATGCGCTAACCGCCTACAGCAGCTATAGCGCAGGCGCTAACAGCGATAGTTTCTCACGGTTATGACTGGCTGGAAATGATTGAAACATAGCCAAATTTTCTTAAATCCATTATTACGGGTGACGAAAGTTGATGTTTCGCATACGATCCTGAAACGAAACGCCAAAGTACTGAGTGGGTCGGCGAAAATTCACAGCGACAAAAAAAAATTGCTTTTACAAAAATTAAGACAATTTTGGTCATTTTTTTTTTTTTTTTTTTACTCCAAAGGCATCGTACACAAATAATTTGCTCCTCAATGTACTACTGTAAATGCTTCATTCTACTAACAAGTGCTGGATCGCCTTTGCAAAAGAATTGCGCGTGTTAGTCCCGAACTGTGGAGAAATTGTTCTTTTTTCCTCTTGCACTATAACGCACCAGCGCATACCGCGGCGATTAACACTCAATTTTTGACCAAAAAAATGATTCCTGTGTTCAGCCATCCCCCGTACTCGCCGGATTTGAGCCCCCCTGACTACTTCCTGTTCCCCAAATTAATGATGAACTTAAAAGAGGACCATTTTGCGTCAATAGACGAGATACAAGAAGCCGTGACACTAGTTCAACAAAGGAGTCAAATATATATTTACAAATGACAAAGAATTTGTTAAAATTGATTCTAATAAAATTTAGTGACACAGGAATACTGAGGTTTGTTAGAAATGTCAAGGCTGAACAATTAAAAAAATTGTACTTGGGAAAATGTTAGAGGAAACATAGAGAAATTGTTGAATTACATAGACTAATGAAAATTAGAAGTAATTTAGATTACAGAAAGTAGATGGATGTTAAGATGGAAGGTAAAATGGATGTTAGTAGCTGAATTTTGTGAAAAAAGAAGTTTTGAAAAAGAAGTTGGCAGGCCATGTATAAGGTATCTGAACTTAGTTAATTTATTATTAGAATGAAGTGTAAAATAAAGTAAATGCTTTAAAAGATTAACACAGCACAGAAAGAAAAGGAAATAACACAAAAAATCAAACAAAGGTATATAAGAACTAATGAAGATAGTGGCTGGACGAACATAAAAAACTTTACGAGGTTTTACGAGATTTCAAGGGAATTAAGGAATATAATAGGCTTGCAGGAGTCCAGTACTCATAAATGCATCTACTACAGCTTTTTTCAAGTTACAGTCGATCATAAACAGTAATTAGGCATTGGCAAGAAAATTAAAATTTTACCATAAAGAAAAAAATGTTTAAAAAATTATAATCTTGCTTAAAAAAAAACCTTAAAATTATTTAAAACATGTTTAAGTGAGAATAGTAATAACAAAAAGTGAGAATAAGCTAAAAATTTTACACAACTAATTTTTTTATTTTGTTCTACCACCTTCTAAATGTAGCACTCCTTTAATAAACATCCATCCCTTCCATCTAACAGTTTGAAAAATATACTGGAATCAGCCCTCTTAATATATATGATATAGCATCAAATTTCATAGTACATATCACCGCTCTAGAGATATAAACTTAGAGGCCAAGAAATATTTAAAAACTGTTATGTATTACAAAATATAAGTATTTCTGAATTTAGTAGGCCTTAAAAAATAATAAATACAAAAATCTGGGGAGAATTGAAACCAATGTAAAAGCTTTTTTCCATTATACGAGTATACTACAACAGGAGAGAAAAAAAAACATGAAATAAAAAATTTCAAAATTATTTAATTATACATTGTGTTTTTACGTACACTGTATTAGATAATCATATAACCATACACTATTATACATTATTATTCCGAAGCAGTTGTAACATTGTGTTTCCTACTAGTTAAATTGTTTCCAATTAGTTTATTAATTAATTAATAACCATTTCCTATTAGCTTCCTATTGTAAAACCGGATATAGATTGTATGATATTTTCATTTAATTCATAATGTTTGAAGTATGATTGTAGACAAACTTTGAGTTCAAAACACTGGGTTAGACTATTTTGACGACTGCCAACATATTTTTTAAAAAGATAATTACTTATATGAGCGGGAAAAATAAAAAAATTTGTTCCTTGGAGACTCTTATCAATAAGATGACTCTTGTCATGTCAACTGATTATTTTTGTTATTTGTACATATTACTACGTCAAGTTTAATGTAGGCTTATCACTTGAACAAAACATATACAACATAATCATTTAAATACAAATTTATTTTTTGTTAATTACTACCTAGATATTCCTTTTATGTAAAAATGAATTCCTTTATATGAAAAAAAAACTACTTATGTTACTAGTTTTTGTTTATGTTTTAGAGTTATGGATATACTATCCCTCATCCTCACCAAAAAAAAAAAAAATTAATATACCCTTAGGACAAATGAAAAGCCGCATACCATTCAAAATTATCCAGTGGTCTGTTTGTGAAGTATCATGGGAATAAATTCCCATGATGTGTTCCACCGGGAATAAATTGAACACGGCATATGTTTATTTAAAATCCTCTTGTAGTCGAAGAGTTAACTGATTAAAGAACCCAACTATGAAATAACATATTATTATAGTCTTTCTTATAACAACTATATCAACAATATTTATTAAACTTACATATTTTTAATACAAAAGTAAAAAAAAGAAAATGTAACCTTTAATAATGGATCTTTTCAACATTGAAAAGCTTTTACAGGACTAGGCGATTAAAGAGTATTCAATTATATTTTTTTATTTTTTATTAAAGGTTCAAAATTTTTATCTATTGTAAAATCAATATTTGTTTTTTTTTGTTGTTAAACGATGCGTAATTTGATTTTTTGTGATTTTTAGAGTGATTTTGAAGGATAGGGCAACACTTTGACAACTCATTCTAAACGTCAAACGTAAAAAAAATGTGTTTTTTTACCCTATTTTTGGCGTTTTACATGGGATATCTTAGAAATTAAGAGAGATACAGTTCTGAGACCTATTTTTTTCGATTTCTCAGCTCAAAAATCATAAGAAACAATTGAATTTGCCCCTTAATTGACCTTTCCAGAA
>JAAAKQ030149288.1:0-13003 GCA_010016005.3 Zanna intricata
CGACCTGAGATTGTACAAGACTACACTTCATTCGCATTCATACATATAATCCTCATTCATCCTCTGAAGTAATACCTCTCGGTAGTCCCAGAGGCTAAACAGATAAAGAGAAAGTACAACAAAACTTAATTAACTCTTAGTTTTTTCCAATCGCCATTTTAATGCGTTAAAGATTAACATTTTTCTTTTGAACGCGGAAAAATTTCCATCTATAAACAATCAACAATTTAAACAGCACTATTTTCAACAATTTAAACGTCCAAATTATAAAATAATTTAATGAAATCGGTTTCGTAAAACGCAAACGGTCAATACGTAATACTAGAAGAAACAGCGGTTTCTGCCTATAAATAAACAAAAATTAATATTGAAAATTAGGATTAAACAATGATTAATCGGCCTGGGGAAGGAAAACTCCCATTACGTAATACGGATTACAGACTTTGTCTTTAGAACTTGTGAAATAACCTTTTTAAGGAAATTTCGATTAACAGCGACCGCAAACCACCGGCGATTTCAGCGTAACAGATATTTTTAAGCGAATTCTTGGTAAATAATTCAATAAGCTCTACTCGGTTTGTGATATAGTAAAGGCTAACTTATTAAAATTAACGACTAACTAAATTATAAACTTAACTGGATTGACGATTAGGAAAGTAATTCTTTGTCGAAGTTTTGCGAAAAGACACATTTGTTTTTAAGAATAAACGCGAAAATATTCGTTTGATCACCTAAAAACAAAAAAATCGGTAATCAGCAAGCGGCGGGTAGTTCTTTACGGGTTTTCCTTGCCGCATTCCGATTAAAAGCGTTGAACTTCATCCCTTAAAATTCATCTGGAAATAAATCTTTTAGAAATATAAGGATCCGCGGACTACTCGGCTCCATCCATTAACGTAAAATACTTTCTAGTTCGCGTTACATGACAGATGTTTGAATGCTTTCAGTACGGATGCAAGACCCGATACGTTTACTTCCTTCATAATTTAGTTAACCGGAAATTCGGATCGTTTTATTAAAGCGTATATTATTAACAATTCCGATGATATAAATTTCAAAAGATTACTCTCAAGGTCCTTTAGATGATAAAATGACGTCGATAACAATAATTTTGGTATAGTTTATTTTATCAACAAAAAAGTTAGCAATATTTTTCGACCGGAAGTTCTGTAAACATTTCGGTCTTACGCTTTCTAAAACATATTTTTTTACGTTGACCGTAATATGAATTTACATGTGTTTACTAAGGCTTGACGATGTAAACTTTGAAAGTTTAACGTGTGCGAAGCGACTGATATTTTGGAGCGGGTACTTTATAATTGCCGAAGGAGGTCTAGTATAAAAATTACCGACTAGTTATCTTTATAATAAAGTAGGTAGAATTTGGAAGCGTTAAAAATTTCAGTGGCAAAAAAATAATTAAAGATTACCGAAGATAGAATTATAAAACCAAAAACATACAGATGCGATTAAAAGATCTTGTGCGGCTACATGAAACGTTTACAATGATTCTTTGAGTGGTAGGCGTCTCGGCTTTCATCCGGAGGTCCTGGGTTCCAATTTCATTCAGGCATGGCATTTTTAACATACGCTACAATTCATTCATCTCATCCTCTGAAGATATACCTTAACTGTGGTTCCGGAGGTTAAAAGAAAAAAAAAAAACAATGATTCCTTACGCTATACGCTATAAATTAATAGTAATATAATTCGGTTTTAAGAATTTTTTTTTAAATTCTTTCTTTTTAATTTTCCCGGAAATTAAAATTCCTAGTCTAAAAGTCCGATTAAGGAAATAAGATTTTTTTTCACTTGATAAATCTTATACATATTATTAAAAAAAAACATTAAATTTTTTAACTTTTTTTTTGCAGATAATTATTCCTAACTTAAAAGTTGTCAGATGGAAAACGAACTGCAACCGAATAACCAGAGAGAGTAAACAGACCGGCCTGAAATTTTTATCGTTATTATAAAGCGGGTTACCGAATTACACGCACATCGGCAAAGACGCAAAATAACTATTATGTACCGTTCAACCTTGGCCGTAATGTAAAAAAAACCGCAATTACAATCGTGGAACTCAATTATTGTCTTTCAACCATAATAGTGAATAAGTTTATGCGATCGAGGGATGTAAAACAGTTAAACGCTTGGAAACTATTCTCAAAAAAAAAAAAAAAAAAAAAAAAAAAAAAAAAAAAAAAAAAAAAACCCTCTGAACGGAGTAGTAGTCATTCGAACCTTATAAATTCTCGATAAATAAATGGAAACCAAAACACGTTTATACGATTAAAAAGAACAAAATATTTTCGTGTAACACAGTCTTTTTTAAGGTTAACGATCGACTCAAATTTTTCAATAAGAGGAAAATAATATAAACTTACACACTGAATGGTAGTTCGGTTGCAGATAACTTTTTATCACAAAAAAAAAAAGGAATAAAAACAAAGGGAACCTTACCACTGCCTCCTTAAGTTGTTTGGCGGCCATAGGACCCAGCCACTGATGGACATTGATGAACCTTTTCGGTAATAACTTCATGGTAGATCTATGGCCCGGCGGTTGTGGTACGACAGTTTGTGGGGCCGCTGCCGCAGGGGGCTCCGGGGCCCTTTCTGGATCTTCTGAACTCTCCAGGACAACCATAATCACTTGCACATCACACTCTTAACGATACCGTTAAATGAAGACAAACGAAAAAAAATTAACTTTAGACCCGACGAAGAAATTGTACTATCACCCTACGATTTTTGACGTCGGTAGTACCCGCAAATAAAAACAAAAAAATATCACACTAAATTTGAATTTCTATCTTTATCTTGGAGGATATAACGATCTAATTCGAAACAAGGATATAATAATTCTGTTAAATCGACCGCACAATAAAATATATAGATAAGTTTCTCCCTTAAACCGACATGAAACATAACAAAGATTAAAGGAGAATTTATAACAAAAAATAAGTTCTTCGTAACAAATAAATTATAACAGAAAAAATAACAAAATAAAATTTAAAATAGTAACAGTATAATAATAATAAAATACGAATTAATAATCACAGCTTAAAACGTAACGGTAAAATATCAAATCGATATTTTTAAATATGTTTAATATTCTTTGGTTTTACTTTGTTTACAAAAGTCCTTTTTTTTCCTGACGTCAAAATATTTCTCTTTTTATTTTGTATAAATTATCACAAAAAATTGGAAGAACTTTTTCTTTATTTACAGAAAAAAGTTATGTATTTTTTTTTTTTTTTTTAATTACTTTTTATATAAAGATTTAAAAATTACCAATCCAAAAATACACTGGTCCCGAATTTTACTTATTTTTTATATTAAAAGGCACACACCGAATCTAAATAATATATAGTATTACCTTTTGGTTACAACGAAATTATAACTTAACGAAAATTAAAACATTTTTTTCCTGAAAAGGCCCCGACGTATCGATTTGAAAATAAAGATATTAATAAAAACAACTTGAACGATCACCATCCAAAATTTAATTTTTTAAATTAAACCGTAATGAAATAAACATATTGTGTAAATCCAAGACGCGCCGCCTTTTTATAAACTTGCACGACTTTTAAATTCGTCGATAAAAACAAAACAAAAATCCTTTGTAGATTTTTCACGATGTAAACAGTACTTATTTATTTCCTTATGATCCGACATCAACAATAAACCGGTCGACGGCCCGAGATCGACAAAGACACGTCTTCTGAATTGTAATACATCATGTGACCTCAGGGCCAACGACGCGAAAAAAAATATACACTATTGACGAGAAGGCGAACACAGCTCGACTGAACTGAATAACACCGACGTAGGCATCCACAACTCCCCACTACCGGTGAAATTTCCCTCCACTACTACTATTTTCTCCCTACCATCTCTACGCCACCACCATCACAATCACCACCACCACCACTTCCTCCACCACGAAACGATCCACGTTTCGTATACAATCCATCCATCCATCCGTCTCGACATCCATTAGTAAAACTGACTATGTGAGTTCGAATATGACTGACCGATTGACGGACTACTAAATTGACTTCCCATTTCATTATTAGATACTGAATTAATCTAATCTCTACACTGCCATTTCTGCATTAAAAAATAATATGAAGTTTCGTTCGAACTAAAAAAGTATTCGCTAAAAAAGAAAAAGAAATTAATAACGATTATAGAATCTGTTCGGCAGTAAGACAGTTATTACAAAAATACCATCTCCACGATATAGAAGAATTATATTACGGTTTTCCTTTCTTTTTTTTTTTTTTGTATGAAAACTGTTCAACACGACAAAAAAACTTTCTTTTTCATTAAAAACTGAAAATCTTTTTACAATTTTCTAATGATATTGCAACATATTGTACATAAAGAACAATCTATAAAGATTTGCAAGGAAAATGAAAAGAAAGAACGACAAAATATGAATTATTGTAATAGAAAATGTAACAAGGAACAAACTAGGGAATTTTAAAATACAAAAAGAAAAAACCTAAATTAGATTTCACTGTCAAGACAGATTTTAGAAAACTTTGAAGAAAAAATTCATCGCTTAGACGTTGAATATGTAACTATTACCGATTAAAAAAACTTAAAGGAAGAGTTGCTACCGTCATAACAAACCGTGATATAGTTTTGTGTTTAAAGCTCTGAAATGTTGACACCTCTACCCATAACAACAACATTGTTCTTCGTTTTACTTCTGCTACAAGCGTTGAAACGGCCTGTATCATTTAAGATTAAATTAACAGAAATGAAAAGCGTGGATGAAACATACTGTATCGTTAAAAGTAAAGTCGCTGACAAACTTTATACTTTGTACCGATAGCATGGCTCAAGCGTTTGAGAGAAATTGTCACATTTCGTAAAGAACGTTATCCGATGAGAATTCTCTTTTACGTACACAATTGTTACCGCAATGGAGAACGATACAATCGCTTCGATCATAGTGTGCTTTCTTGCTCCTCTGTTGAGGAAGAAAAAGAACGAAAAACATCGATGGGTGAATGGTCTCAACCGTGGAATGGGATCAAAAAAAGTGAGCACAAAATACGGAACGAGCTGTCGGAGCTCTCAAGCCGCTAAAAGAGCCGATCCTTTGAAATGTGTGTCCAACGTTAGACTCACGACGATACGAGCGGTGGAAAGGAAAGATCGCATTAAGAGTCCCACTGAAAGCGACAGTACTCCGTATGTATTACAAGTCCGACGATGGACACACGGGATTCGAAACTCTATTCATAACACGGCCACACTCCGTGTCCAACGTTGTAAGCGTTGGAGATATCGTGTGAGACCGGCTAAAGAAGAGGTAATCGATCATCCTCACACCTAATCTAAAACGGTTACTGAAATTCGTATTCGAGCGGATAATTTTAGGTACAGCAAAAATTCAAAATTCTTTCACTTACAACTGAAAACTAAATGCACCAACCGGGCTGGTCTAGTGGATAAAGCGAAATCGCATATCAGCTGATTTCGAAGTCGAGAGTTCTGAGGTTGAAATCCTAGTAAAGGTATATACGTTTATATAGATTATAATCCATATACGTCTATATGTATTTGAATACTAGATTGCGAATACCGGTGTTCTTTGGTGGTTGGCTTTAAATTAACCAAACTTCTCAGGTTTATCTTCAGAGGATGAGATGAATGATTTGTAGCGTGTGTGAAAAATGCCATGCCTCACCGGGATTCGAACCCAGGATCTCCGGATGAAAGGCCGAGGCGCTACCACTCGCGCCACGGAGGCCGGCAGGAGCGGTCTACCAGGACTGTACAAGACTACACTTCATTCACATCATCCTCTGATGTAATATCTTACGGTAGTTCCGGAAGCTAAACAGAAAAAGAGAGAAAACTAAATAAATGCATTACTACTGCATCAGAAAAATCATTCACTGAAGTTTTATTACAGATCTGGGTTCGATGAACAAAAAATAAACAAATAAACAAAACCCAACTTAACTCAGGAAAGATTTATTTTTAGAGACCAAAAATTATAAACGTAAGATTACTTTTACAAACTTCTGAAGGGCGTTATTATCGCCTTCATGGTGAACGGGATTTCGCACAACGCTTCAAACCCAATTTCACAACCCGCTTTAGATGGATAACAAAAAAAAAAAAAATAAGTAAATTTTAATAAATAAATTATATTTGTAAAAAATATTATTTTAAGCTTCAAGCGTGACGTTTTCACACGAAACTGTGTTTTAAAGTATAAAGACGTAAATTAAGAATCGGGCCGGACCGAAGAAATAGCGGCAAATGAAAATAAAAAAATATTAGGATCTAATCGATCTGCTTTCATTTTCCACGAAAACAGTAGCAAGGAAAAAAATAGGAAAAGCAAATCGGTTGTTGTAACAATGAATAACAACAACATGTTATGACAACAATTTTAGAAAGTCGAAAGCTCTTACGAAAGAAATTTTTCATACATCAACTTAATACATGCCTCAATATATTTATATATAAAATATAATATATATCTTTTAAATATTGTAAATCAAACCCGGTGGGAAATATCATATCGCTTTCGCAAGAGATTAATGGGGGTAAAGAAAGAGAAACATAGAAAAGTGAACCGATAACACGTGCCGATGGATGACTAAGCAACACGTCGACACAAACTACGTTTCTTACGTTCATGATATTTTTTTTTATGCTTATCATGTACATTTTTCACACCATTTACAATTTTACAGACAATAGAATAAAATATGTGCAGTATACGAAAAAAAAAATTGTATTAATTTTATCAAATAAAGTTAAAAATTTTTAATCGGATAACTTGATTAAAAACAAACCCGAAATCGATCTGATGCGGACACCATATGACTTTCTTGTACGAAAATCAAAAAATAATAAGATTCTAAATTATAATTTTCAATTAACATTAATTATTCAGATGTTTCCCAAATCAATTAGATGTACACGTATGTAGTAATTCCTATTAAATTATACACATTTTTAAAAGTCCATAAAATTAGATTTCGCTAATAAATTCTGATTTTTTTTTTTTTTTTTTTTTTTTTTTGTTATGGAATTATTTACTGTAAAATATTTTTACTATCACGGATTAATAATAATTAATAAATCAATAATTTAAATTAAAAAAAAGAAAAAAGGAAATGAAGTTTGATTTGAATCGATGCGCTTTCCGTTGTAAGATCCAAATATTTAATTAATTGAACAATTATGTAGCAATAACATAAAATGGAACCGATGAAAATAGGTACCACTTATGATACATCGTTGAAAAACTCTCAAGGAGACTTATTACAGCAGTTAAGAAAAAAGAGTCCAAATCAAAACTTTTGTGATTTTGGGCTTTTTTGCCGTATATTCAAATCCGTATAAAAATATACGGATTTGAATACTAGATCGTGGATACCGGTGTTCTTCGGTGGTTGGGTTTCAATTAACCACACTTCTCAGGAGTGGTCGACCTGAGGTTGTACAAGACTACACTTCATTCCATTCATACACATCATTCTCATTCATCCTCTGAAGTAATACCTCACGGTAGTTCCGGAGGCTAAACAGATAAAAGAGAGAGGGCTTTTTTGGAACACTTTTAGTAGAGTCAATCGCAATCATAAGGAGAGGCGCACAAATAGATGTTACGACAGTCCTAAATCCAAAATTTCAACATCCTACGGACGGCTAATCGTTTTTGAGCTGTGCGAGATACGTACGTAGTACAGACATCACGCCAAAGCTAGTCAAAATGGATTCTGGGATAGTTTAAACAGATATTTCCGTTGAAATCTGAAAACCGAAATTTTTCGCGATCATAATAATATTTCCTTTACTTCGTACAAGGAAATAAAAAAGAAACTGAAGACGTCTATCTTGAAATTAGATAAGAAAGGCGTTTTATTTTCAACAATTAATGCATATATATATATATATATATGGAATTAGATAGAGAAATTAAAGGAAATTCATGGGGGTACTAGCTACATCATCCTTTTTTGTACCTTCGGTTACGAAGGAAACGAGCCTATTTATCACTCACAGTTTAACTCCTATGAAACACCCGTGGAAGGTATAAAGTATTACTATACGATGTAACCATATAATTAATTGAGAATCATAACAAAGATTCATTATTAAAATTTGGAAACGTTCGACAAAAAAACACCCAGAAACTTCCCGCATCCAATGTAAGTATAAAATGTGGCCGACATTGAGCCAGGGGAACGGCTTAAAAAGACGAGTATAAAATTTTTTTCAAGTGGAAAACTTATTGTCGATTCGAGAGGCTTTTACATTAGAAAGGCGGGATTATTTTTTTAACGCTTGCGATTTAAAATTTCAATGTTTCAGCGTATAACATTCATAAAATAGACTCGACCTCTTTTGACGTTACATCACTTAACGCAATAGTAGACGATTAGTTAAAAACACAGTCAACGAATAGTTTTCTAAATTAAAGTTACGCAATCTTATAAATTTAATATCTCGGGAACAGACTTAGAATATAGAATTAAAATTTCCTCTCGCAACAATTTTTCACTATTCGATCGCATAAAACATAAATAACAATAATTATCCCTAATATCCTACACGATTTTTAACTCTTAAAATGTCTTGTATGAATAAAATGTATATTGAAGAATTTTTATTACACGGAAGGAAAATCAATTCTTATTACAGAGTTGTAAAGCACGTGCTTTTCATTAAGAAAAAAAAAAGAAGGGAACCAATTAAATTTCTTACGTTATCAATACTGTTATTCCTTACAAATTTTTTGTTTCCGATATAGACCTATAAAAATGTTCTTACATACCGATCTTTGTGAAAGAGTGGTAGCTCATCCTGAGGTTCTTCAAGCATATCATTATTCACACGCTACGAAATATATTATAATTCTTTAATAACTTTCATCGGACGTCAATCTGATTGTTAAATAAGAAAACAAACTAAGATCCGACAATGCCGGACAACAGAAAACGTCACGACTACCTTTAAAAAGGTATTACGCTTTTTGTTTTTGGTCGCATCAAGAGAATGATCACGGTAAGGCTAGCTAAAATAATCACACAATGCGTGCATAAAAAATAGACACGAATAAAATAAATTGGAACGAGGAGATAGTCGAGAACGTGAAAGAACGATCGGAGAGGTGACTGACAACAGACAAGAATGTTCGGTTCAGAGTATCCAAGACCCCGCAACGAGAAAGAAAACAGAACCGAACATCTAGACAGAAGGGAAAAAAACGATCATACGGAGAGAAAATTACTGGCAAGAAGAAAAATGAGGTCGATAAAGAAATAACCCGAATCTTAGCGCGGTCAACAACTGGTCGTAACGAACAATGGAAAAAAAAAAAAAGAAATTTTTATTTTAACAGACATGATAGGAAGCGTTGTAGCACTGAATCGTGTTTCATAAAGTTGTCTGGACAAGTATTTGACAATTATTTTCAGGCGATTAAGGTCGTTCGACTCGAAGGAAATATATCCTCTAGTAAGTCTGGTATGAACGAAGAGAAAAAAATACCCAAAAGATTAATTTTCATCGTAAAATAATAGCGGAGTTACCCCAAAATGTTTTGGTACAGCTGTGAAGTTTAGATGTCGTCTTCAGTTTCACAGGTCCCAAGCGATTCCTCAGAGCTGCGATTCAGCGTACAATTATGCTAAACATAATGTATTCAGAACATAAGCGAACAGACTGGATCGTATAAGTGTGCGAGTACAATAAAATGAAAACCGAACGTTTGCGTAGACTGAGATATGCTACCGGCAAGAATACTCGTATACCAGCATAATAGTTTACGTCACTATCCTATTAGATTTGTTACTTTTACAATTAAATCGTACCCCTATCACGGGTCGCAGTCTTAACCGATGACCTATGACAGCAAATACCTATGAAAAAAAAATCACCAATGGAGAAAAAAATCAAAGAAAATAGTAACTTTTTATTACACATTTTAACCAGAATTTATCTAACGAAAAATATTTCTCTTATAAATCTCGTTAAGTCATCAACTTACCGGAATGAAACTTGTTTTCAAATTACATCCTGGCGAAAAAGCGATGGCGAGAACAGTAACGGGGTGACTTTTTTGGAGTTAAAAATATTACACCGGAAGGAACGCCCCGGCTTCGAACTACGAACTTACACCACGGCAAGGCCCACATCACCACACGTTTAACCGTTGCCACATCGAATTAGGTCGCCTTTTTCTAAAACAACATTACGTACAAAAAAAAAAAAAAAAGAAAAAAAAAGTCGGTCAATAACATGCTACATCCAGTTCAGTTATCGATTAGAAAAACTAGTACGTTAATTAAGGCAAAGATATTTAAAACCGTAATCTATTAACGTAAAAAAAAAGGAAAAACAGATAACGAGTTGTATAACCTGATGATATAGTAACATTTTTTGTTTTTTTCTTTACAAAACGGTATCGTATAATAAAAACTCCATTTATTACATTACAAACAACGTCAAATAAATCTAGGATTAAACAGGTTAATTTAATGTAGATGCATGCATATATCTTACATTGTGTGTGTGTATTACAGTTGCAGTAAAAAAAAAAAAAAGTTTTCCTATAAACAGCGTGTCAATCAGCAAATTAAAAAAATAATTAAACTATACATAACGGTTCGTTAAATATGAAAACATCTCAAAAAAAAAAATAAATAAAAATAAATAGCACATTACTGTTTAATATGAAATACTTTCAACGCCATTTAATTTACAGTACGCCACGGAACAATTTAAAATACATTTAAATAATCGTAAAAAATAAAGTCTGGTTAAGGAATTGTAAAAAAAAAAAAGAAAAAAGAAAACTGAATACAGTGACAAGATTTTACATACGTTAAGATTAAAAAAAAAAAAAAAAAAAAAAAAGAAGTAAACTATAAAATGTAGCGTAAAATGAAACTATTTTTCTTTACCGAATCGACGTGTCGATTCAGGAAAATAATGCAAACAGCTGCCGGCCTCCGTGGCGCGAGTGGTAGCGTCTCGGCCTTTAATCCGGAGATCCTGGGTTCGAATCCCGGTCAGGCATTGCATTTTCACACACGCTACAAATCATCATTCATCTCATCCTCTGGTGTAATATCTAACGGTAGTTCCGGAGGTTAAACAAAAAAAAAAAAAAAAAAAAAAAAAAAAAAAAAAAAAAAAAAAAAAAAAAAAAAAAAAAAAAAAAAAAAAAACAACAACAATGCAAACAGCTAGGTGACAACACTGAATCGATCATTAGAAAACCGGCTGAACCGAAAATCTGTTCATAATAAGCTACAAAGGGGGGGGGGGGTTAAGTACATACACTCACTAGTATTTAGCACAATAATGAAAAATAAACATGTTATCAAGAATAAATAAGTAATTATAATAGTGCGATGCGTTACTCTTCACCAGTCCAAAAAGAGATAGCGAGAAAGATAACAGGAAAAGAAGATTACCACCGGTTGATACTTTATTTGTGTTTTGTTATAGACCGTTGAACCGACTGCCGTATTGTCTGAAACGTTTAGAGTACGTCCCGATCGAACGGAAGAACCGCCACCGAAACTACAAAGCGACGAATCGAGAGTGAATTAACGCTAATCGCGTTACATGTATCATCTTCGCTTTCTCTTTGATTTATCGATTAAGTTATTAAACCGCCGGAATGATTAATCGATCGAAAATTTAAAGTTGTCCATAAAAAATAAATCTGATGTGGACACCAATATGAATGACTTCCTTGTAGGAAAATCCAAAAATAATACGATTCGAAATTATAATTTTCAATTAATATTAAATAATTGAGATGTTTTACCAAATCTATTACGTCATATAACTATATGTAATAATGCCTATTAAATTACATAAAAGTCCATAAAATTTTATTCCACTAATAACTTCTGATTTTTTTTTCCATATTATTATTTATTGTAAATATTTTTTTAAAAATCATGGGTTAATAAATTATTAATAAATCAATATATTTAAATTTGAAGAAAAAAAACGCAACATCACAAATCAGCTGATTTCGAAGTCAAGAGGTTAAGGTTCAAATCCTAGTAAAGGTACTTAGTTATTTTTATACGGATTTCAATACTAGATCGTGGATACCGATGTTCTTTGGTGGTTGGGTTTCAATTAACCACACTTCTGAGGAGTGGACGACCTTAGATTGTACGAGACTACACTTCATTCGCATTCATACATATAATCCTCATTCATCCGCTGAATACGTTACGGTAGTTCCGGAGGCCAAACAGATAAAGAGAGAAAGATTTGAATGGATGTGCCTTTCCTTAAGATCCATTTCATTAATTAAAATTTTATTTGGCAATAATTCTGGAACCAATGAAAATAAGTATCACTAATGATATATTCGTATGTTTGAAAAGTTATCGATGACGGTTTATTACTACAGTAAGAGAAAATCTCCAAAATCCAAATGTTTGATGATTCTGTTTTTTTTTTTTTTTTGACACTTTTGGTTAAGTCGATTGCAATCAAAAGGGGAGTAGCACAACTAGATGTTACAATAGTTCTAAATCCGAAATTTCAACATTCTACGGCTAATCGGTTTTTAGTTATGCACGATATGCATATATGTACATACAGAGGTCACGCCGAAACTAGTCAGTCAAAATGGATTCACGGATGGTCAAAACGGATATTTCCGTTGAAATCTGAAAACCAACATTTTTCCGCGATCACAATAAACATAAAAGTAAAAAAAAAAAAAAAAAAATCGTCATTATACGTAAAAAGTAGCTTCTTCCTCCCATTATCGCCAGGGCGAATCGTACGATCGACTAAATACGACCCAAGTAAAAACGGTGACCGAAGGAAAAAGTCAATCTACTTGTCGTGCAGAAAATAAACCGCAACACGTCGAAAAATCGTGATACTGTATAAATGGCAGAGCCTCGGTTAGTGTATTCAGCAGTGATCTGCGATTGAGGATTGCCTTGGCAGGGTGATGGGGCCGTGATTGCTGG
>JAAAKQ030149299.1:0-13002 GCA_010016005.3 Zanna intricata
CACTAACTACGGTCTGTTTCTCCCTTTGCGATCTATTTTTGGAGATATTTTGTCATCAGATTTTCGTTTTTTTTTTTTTTTTTTTTTTTTTTTTTTTTTTTATTAATTATTGCTGAATTTTAAAATTTTTCCTTTGACAGTAGAAATATGGTTTTATTTATGTATGAACGATATTATATTTACATGATGTCATTGTTACCTAAGTGCAGATATTATGGTCAGAATTATCTCTTTGTTAGGCGGTATTTTTTTTGTGGTTGAATTGTACCTACTGCCTTAAAACTGTAGGGTAGTAGTATCTCAGTAAATCACGTGTCAGACCCATAACATGTGGACGTGCATTATTTGTGCAGCAGGATGACGCCGTCGGTCAGCCATCTACGTCGCCGTTTTTGAATAGCGCGCCGTAACTTACGTTGAGTTTTTCAGTAGGCTTCTGCATTTATAGTCATTCCACGCCGCATGAAATAAATCAGCAGTATGCCAAACCGATCTCAAAAGACTGTGTTTGCGTCCAAACGACTGTGGCTTTGTCGGTCTGGTTGGTGATTGAGGATGAGCCATTAACTCGACTGCCGATTTCTCTTTGGTAATATGAAAATCCACGTTTCATCGCTGGTAACAATTGAATTAAGGAACTCATCACCTTTTTCTGTGCAGCGCTTCAAAAATTCCAAAGCGGATCCCATTCGCACTTTTTTGTGACGTTCCGTTAAGACGTGCGACACACGAGCACAAATTTTTCTGAAGCCTAAATGGTTATGAACAATACGACCAATAACAGCTCTTGAAACATCAGGAAAAAGAAGAGCCAGTTCGAAAATCGTTGAGTGACAAACTTTTCCGATTTCATTATCGATGCGTTTCAACAAAGTCCCCGGTGATTATCGAGGGCTTCCCCAAACGTTATTCATTTTGCATATTAATTTCGTTATTTCTAAACCTTTCACACTTGCATTTTCGGACGTTTCTTTCATTTATTATATTATCACTGTACAAAGCAACCAACTTTCTATGAATTTCAGCCGGCGTAACGTTTTGATGGTTTAAAAATCGTATGTTTTTCATTTAAAAACGATTTCACAGTTGGCGGCAACATCGATTTTCCTGTTAACATTTTATAATTAAAATTCACACGTGATCAAACATACTACAACACAACAAGGTAGATAGTAATGCAGTGTATACATTATTAGCGTGGCCACGAACGACACAGGTTCGCCAATCTTAAGGAGAGAAATTTCCCGCGGTCTTTACCTTAGAGATATCCCTCGAAGATAATTGATTCCATTTAAGTTTGGTTACAAGTGGTCAAGTTTCGATCAAGTAGTCAAGAAGCTACGACTATTAAAGTTTCCTGGTTCTCAAAATCTTACTGAAAGGTAGGTAAATAATTTAATGTCTTAGGTAGCGAAGACTATAGTGTTTGGTCTTAAACTTCCATAGGGAAGTGAGGAGAAAAAAAACATTTATTTCTTGTACTGCAAATTATATTCTTTTATATTCAACTACATGTGTAACTTTGGTTATGTATTTGGTCAGTGTCTCATTCTGTGATGAGGAATGATGAGCCTAATTGTTTTGCTTCCTTTTTTTGTTAGTAATAGTTTTCCTTGATATTTTTAGATGGAATTAACCGATTTTTATGATATTGTACGATGAATTCTGAAAATGGATCGCTTTTACCATTTAATTTTGCTTAAAATTGATCAAGGGAATAAGAAAATATTTTTACTATGGATCATTTATCTTAAAATTTTCCTCAAAGAGTAAAATTATGTTTTTAAATAATTATTTAATTGCATCCTTATATAATGTAATGTTCCACTTAATTTTTCTCCTAAATAATAGCCTGTCGAGCGTGACCCTCAAGTCCTAGTCCTAGATCATAACTCTCCCTTCAAAGCCGGTTTTTTTAAACGTTCATAAGTGCAATGTAAATTTTATATTGTAGAATTTTCAGATGTAACATTTCGGAAAATAGAGAAATCAATAAAACTAGTGTATTTTAAGAAAATTAAATGTAAACAGAAATTTAGATAAATAATTTTAGCTGCAATGCTTCATTCTACACGCCCCACTGTACTAGAGTACTTATGTGATATTAGGAATACGCCGTAATATTGTTTGTATAGCAGGAGCGAGTGCGGCTTTAAGCCGTATAGTAAACAAGAAGGGGATTCTAATCGTTACGAGGGGTGGGTAGAATGCAGGGGAGTTATATCAAACTAATGAGGTCCTTATCCATGTAGACGCATTAGTTAGAACGTCAACTGCTTCTGCTATTACTAGTATTCTACCAATACTCCATGTGGTATCGTTCTCATTGGATGTTATGACCACAGTCGTTTGCTTGAATTTTCTTTTTCCGTCACTGATTATATTTTGCGCCCAGTAATATATAAATACCGGGCGTTCCTCCCGATACCAAATCTTATTTATTATTAGAATTAGGTAGTCCTATTGAAAAGTATTCTAATTATAAATAGGTGCTTTAAAACTAGATTGGTTTAATTATTTTTCTCTAAATAGTTTTGCCAAAATGCTTCCTAATCGACTAAATCATAAATAATGCTTCCCCCTTGATTGAAATTACTCTGTAAAATAATATTAGTAACGGATTCTCTGCAAGTAGGGGTAAATAAATCTGTTTCTATAAAATAAAGAAAATATTGGTAGAAAATTGTTTTAGATTTCATTGCGTTTTCCCTTCATTTAAATATTTTATTAAAATGTTTCCTGATGATGGGTGATTTAAACGAAAAAATTAATCAATCAAGTTGGCAGAGACCCATTAAAAAATATTTTAATAACTCTTTTCTTTTTCAAATGTTATTCAAAATTTTATTTTCTGCAATTGTTTTAAGTTAAAAAAATTTGATGTGGACATCATACGACTTGTAAACACTATTAAATTATAAACACACATTTTTAAAAAAAATGAAAAGTACATAAAATTTTGTTTCATATTTTATTATTATTATTATTATTTATCATTAAAATATTTTTACCATTAGAGATTAATAATTTTTAATACATCAATATATTTGAATTAAAAAAAAAAGTAAAATAAAAAAAGGAGATGCCAATTGGAATCAAAAGGGAAGGTGCACAACTAGATGTTACAACAGTCCTAAATCCAAAATTTCAACATCCTACGGCAAGAGTTATGCAAGATATGTACGTATGTATAGACGTACGAAACTAATCAAAATGGAGATTTCCATTGAAATCTGAAAACCGACATTTTTCGCGAGCACAATATTTCCATTATTTTGTGCAAGAAAATAAAAAAATACTTTCAAAATCTCGTTGATTTTATTCTAATATGGGTCTTCCTAATGTACCTGAGAGAGCGGTCCAATATATGCATTATGCCTATAATTATAAATGTAATTATCCAAATTTAACCTACGCTTGCTTCGGTTGTTAACCTTTACTAGTGAGCGTAGATTAAGTTTGTTTAGATGTAATTATAATCTCATTTCAATTATCTCCAAATGTCTACTGATTTGGATGAAAAATTGAAAAAAGTAGCAATCGGATTTCGAAAAAAGTACTATAAATTCAGCTGTAAGAGAAAATATTAGTAAATTAGGTACAAAAAAAAAAAAAAAACACAAAACATTCTCTATTTACGTAGCCTACGTTTGTACATATGTCTGTATGATAAATATCATCCTATGTTTAACGTTGAAAAGTTGTTTCAAACAATAACTTTGTGAACTGGGTACGCACTCACACTTAAACAAACATGGAGGGAGAAAGAGAAATACATTCTGTTGCTAAAATAAAATTCTTCCATCAGAAAAATCTCTTCCGGAAAAATTGTTTAACCATTCTTATTCACCTATTATCTCTGTGATGCTTTTATTTGAAATAAAACAAAAATTCTATTTGATATGTGTGAGAAAAAAATATTTCCCACTACGTATTTGCAATGATATGTTTGTTTTATTTAGACGAAATAAGAAAAAAACTTTCCTCGTATTTCATGCAACAAGTTACTTTTTTCTCCATTTTAGATTTCGCAATATATTTAAATTTTTATATCAAAAATTAATTATTAACGGAGTTGTTACCGTATTATTACAAATTTGTATTTATTTGAAAATTTTAAGAAAGAATTAGGGAATTTAATGACTAATTTTTAATGTACAAAATATAATGTAATTTTTTTATTTTTAAATTAAATTTCGTTTTAGCTTATTGATTGGTAACAATTCATGAATCAAATGAATTATAAACGTTTACGATATCAAAAAATAACACTTTTAAATGTACATTAATATTTAAACTTATTACGTTGAAAGTTGGATTTTTTTTTTTTTAATCTATACTTCGTAAATAGTAACAGTGTTGTAAAGTAATATTGTGCGGCCTTTAAATGCCATTTGGATAGCGCTGATAAGAAGTAATTATTTTAGTAAATTATTTTTATCTCTAAACAAAACTGATAAACTCGGGAGTCCAATTCGTAATGTTATCAGTCCCAAATTATATGGTAAATATGTATATAAAACACATTTATGTATTAATAGATGGTAAATATGTCCTTCGTTGAATACATTTTATGTTCATTTTTATTACTGTATTATTGATTTTTTTTTATATATACTAGTTGCATTTTTATTAGTGTAAATGTTTTATTAATAGTTATACAAATCAATAAAGATACTACGAGCTATTTAAAATAAAATATAACTGATTTTAATTTATTTTATATCACGATTTATATTTATACTTTTATTATTACGTATAAATGTTTGAATCTTTTTTATTTTTATTGTGGCAAAAAATTTCATTATCCTATATAACCTGCGTAGTAAAATTTAACGTTAAATTTATTTTTTAGCTTGACGCTACTATTTTAACTTAAGAATATACAGTGTGATTCACGAAGAATGTTCAGAACAGTCGTTTCAAATTTTTATTTGCTTTTGTCAGAAGTTTCTTATGAAATAAATTTCTCCCATTTCGATAATCAAACTACTTCTCTTAAATAGGAAAATTAATAAACTATAAAATAAGCAATTTCCATTCGAGTTTCTGGTCGATCATTTCTAAGACATAGTAAAGTGAATATCATTAAACAAAGTAAACAAATTTCTATTTATATATTAAAAGAAATTATTACGCTCGAATTTACGTGACCAAAAACAATCTCGTCATCGGAATGCCAATGAAACGGACAGATCCATCAGCAGCAGATCGTCCGCTAATCAGATACCAAGGGTGCATCAGCTGCATATATCTTTACATCTTTAGTATGAACCCAGTGGGATCAATATCAGATAAAAAGGAACGAGAATAAGGAAGAAAATGTATGAGAAAGGTAAAATAGACGATTTATTTATAGAGAAATTAAGGAACACCTTAAAATATATGAGAAAAAAATGGATTTGTTAAAAAAACTTTCAAAAATAACTCGTGAACCGACTTCCTAAAAGAAGGTTCATCCATATCTGGAATTGTATGTGGTTTGCTGAATTACTCAACTGGGTTAGAAACTTTTTATCTAGATCCCCATTGGAAGATAAGACACCCCACATAAATCTGGCGACGGGGAGGAATTTTCTTCAGGTACGTTGAGCCCCTTTCTTAGGTGACACTTTTAAGAAACCTTGCGCCTCTTTTTTGGTGACACTTTTTTATCAGTAGGAAATCAATTTGTTACATTGCATTTTTGAACGCATCAGTCTAACTTGGTAAACATTGTGCATCCACCATCCTGAATAATAACGTTCCAAGTGTTAAGGGATTGGGATTAGGATGGATAATCAGTTCCTGGGGAAGATGTTGAACAAATCCTTTGTCTTGTTTTGCGATCCTTCATTTAGAAATTGTTCTTGCTATCATGCTGTTTTGTTTATTCTTCATTCTTCATCTCTACTTTTGTAGTGGTGTTCCTTAAATTTTGTTTAAATACCCTGGATGTGGGCGTATTTAGGAGTATTATAAAAATTAATAAAACTTATTCTTTTATCTGGAAAAATTAGGAATTATTTTTATGGTACGTTTTCGAAATGGGTTGGACTCTACGTGAGGTTTTTTAACTTAACGAAACATAATAGCATTGAGAATAATAATCTTATTAAATTTTAATTTTTAAAAGCTCCTCCACAACCTAACATGTAATTTTATGTATTTTTAATTTCCTGCCTTTAGCGCTATAGCTCTAGAAGGGAAAGTATTGTATTCGGTCCAGTTTGAGCATATGCGGTTTTTACTGGATATTGACGCTTTGATACCTAAGGAACCCAAAAAATCAGATGTAAATTTTCCGGATATTAATTTTCGTATGTTCGTGTGTATGTGTGTGTGTGCGCGCGCGCCTCTAGTCACTCAACATATGCATAACTAATGGACTGATTTTAACCAAACTTGGTCAGATTACTTCTACATATGAGGCACTGATGCCATTAAATTTTCAACTTAAAAGGTCTTGAGGGCGAGACTGTAGAACAAGGTCACCCTCAGTATTTCGAGATTTCTCTTAATTAAGATTATATTTTCTTAGGCATATTTACTAACAATTAAAAAATAACAGTATTTTCAAAAAGAAATTTTTGTAAAATCGCATCTGACCCCAAAAAATTGCTGTTGTAGTCCCCTGCTATGTTGTGACGTCACAAATAAGCGGTAAATTAAATAAATGAATAATATTTAAACTGTAAAAAAGTAGCTCGATTTGACTGGGTCTCGAACTCGATCGCTTGGTTGACTCGTTACATAGTGCGCTAAGCTTCGCGATTACATCAGTCTGGCGATTAGTACAAGTAAAATTTGTTCTATATAAGTCATGAAATTATGTTAGTTTAGTTATTGCCGATCGACAGTTGATTGTAGATATTCCTACAAATGAATTGGCTTTTAGCTTTTTTTTTTTTTTCATTTAGATTTTAATCCAGTTTCTCATTTCATTTAAAATATAAGTTTATTTTTTTCTAAATATAGGAGTTCTAACAAAAAAAAGACTTGTATTTTAACATTTAAAAAAAATATTTGTAATGGAACAGTATTTAAATTGTATTACATTAATACTAATTGAAACAACTAATATACGGTGAAACAATTTATGGGAAACAATTTAATATACGGTGTTTTATTCTGTTAATTTATATTATAAAATTAATTGACAGAGAGTTGTTCAGTAATTTCATTGACTTATTTAGGATATAGCTAATGGAAGCTATTAATTCAATATGTTATAATAATTCGCTCATGACTGCGTTCCGTAGTGTTATCGGTAGTTGTTTGGTTGGTTTGTTACCATGGGAACATTTAGTGAAATAATGCGTTTGATTACAACACTACATATAACAGTCTATACAGGTTCAGTTGATCACAGTGATTTTGTACATTAGTACATTATGAGTTCGCAACACGTATTGTATTTGATTGCTCATTGTTAAACACAACTTAATTCGATTCATCTCATCGCATTGCTTAATAATCTAGTGAAACACGTATCTATACGAATTATAATTCACCGTAACTTATTTGTACATTTATTTCGAATATTGTATTAGGCATTGTTATCCTACTTTTATTTCTTTATTAGTATGGATGGTTGATAATATAATTGTTACGTTATTGTTATTATTATAGTTGGAAATTATTATTTTTTGTTCTAAATTTTATCAACGTGCTAAGAATATTTCTTCGACAAAATAATAATTTACATATTTCATTTTTGGGTTTAATATTTTCATCTGAGATAATCTATTTATAATTTATACTACCTCTTAACCTATTTATAATTTACTACTTACACATTGATATAGTAGATAGCAGGCGCACTTTAACAATCTTTTTTTAAATTTATTTTTGACTTTTTTCGCAGAAAAACTCAGTTTTTTTTTGTTAAATACCTTAATTTATTATTACTATATTTTTAACTTCATGGAAGATTATAATAACGTGATCAAATTGCAATGTATTACCGTTCAGAATTTAAAGAAGCTCAGTTCACTTGGAGTGTGAGTATGGATTGTTGACCAGCAACTGGCTTCTTACTACCTACGTTGTTTTGTCGTAGTATATATATATATATTCTTTTTTTTTCTTTCTTTCTTTTAACCTCCGGGACCACCGTTAGATATTGCTTCAGCGGATGAGATGAATGATTTGTAGCATATAAAAATGCTATCCCTGACCGAGATTTGAACCCGGGACCTCCGGATGAATGATTGAGACGCTACTACTCGCGCCACGGAGACCGACCGTAGTATATATACGCTATTTGTATTATACTCGTAACTTCTCTATTGCACAATTGATCGTGCCAGTATTCTTCGGCTATTCTATGCGTTAACGTGATTTAGTACCACTTGCCCATTCCCCCACTGATTCTATTGAAATTTTACATATCTTTTAACGAAGGTTCTAAAAATATTCTCTGAAAATTTCATCCTTGTAGGAACTATAAGAACAAAATGGCGGGTTTCAAATAAAAACATCAATTTTAGATAAATCACATTTTTTTTATTCATTACAAAGTAGTTGGTAAAAATGATTAAAAACAGATAATTAGAAAAACTGTTAGATAACTAGTCATGGTTACTAATTTTGTTAACTTGTTTTATCCCATTTTTTTTCTATAGATATCAGAAGTTTGAAATTTTCACAGAATATTTGTAGAACATTTGTAACGTTTCGATAGAATTACTGGGGGATTGGGCGATGATAGATACTGAATCAAATCAAAAGGGTATACCTCTTCGTGGGACACAGTAATATTAAGAGTCTTTATCTACTGTGTAAAAATTAATAATTAATTAACCATTAATGTTCACTATTAACTGTTTACTGTGGTAGTGAACATTATCGCATCAGTTGTCTTTAAATATTATTACTACTCTTACTAAAGTTTTTCTTGTAAATATTTTCACAATTTTTCGTTTAAAATACGGAAAGTATAATAATGAATAATGGAAAAAAAATCAATATTAGCAAAAATATAAACAATACTGCTGAGAAAAGTCGTCTTTGAAGAAAGCTAAAAATTTAAAAAGGTTATATTTCTTAAATAGGGATTTAGTTGTAAATTTGTGGGTATTACATTCCTATGTTACTTTGAAGTCATCATTTTTTGATGCAATTTTCTATTCCGTTCTGTTATATGCTAAATTTTGATTTGTAAATATTTTTTATATCCATTAAACTTATTCGGTTTACATATTATGATTTCCTTCTTCCCTTGTTTTTTCCGTATAATTTTTTATATATTTTCTAATTATTTAACCAAAAATGTCTTCATTTATCTTGTTTTAATTTAACCTGTAATTCTCTTTAATATTTTAACAAAATTTACCGCAAACCAATTTTCTCTCTCTCACACTCATCACTTTACTAATTAATAATTTGTAGAATTTTACTAAAATATAATAAACTTACAGATTACTCGCAATAACGATTATTCCCAATCTGTATTAATGTAAACAAGATCGAAGTACAAAGCTAAGCATTTATCAAAAGGATTTTTGAGCATCTTTTTTTTTTCTATTATAATAAAGAGATATTCTTATTAGAAATTATCTTTTATTTCGACTTCAAATTTTAAACGATTTATAACTGCAAACGATTTATTTGGCTCTGTTTAAAAAAAATCGTATTTTTTTTTTTAACCTCCGGAACCACCGTTAAGGTATATCTTCAGAGGATGAGATGAATGAATTGTATTGTGTGTGAGAAATGCCATGCCTGACCGGGATTCGAACCCGCGACCTCCGGATGAAAGACTGAGACGCTGAGCAAAAAGTCGTATTTAAATTACTGAAAAAGTGTACCTGAATAATACAAAGATGCGAAATCGGCTTTTTATTAAAAATAAGTAAAGGCAAGCAAAAAAAACGAGTAGAGACTTTTACTGAGTGGAATTTAATAACCTCTTTGGAATGCGGCGTGTATGTAATTGTCCCCGCTAAATTTTCCAATTAATTTTATTTTATTTTTCAGCCAAAATATTAAAAAATCTGAATGTGGTCAGGCTATATTTTAACATTTTAAATCTAATAAAATAATGATTAAAAAAAGAATTGAACTAATATATATTTTATTGTCCCTTGTTGACAAATTAACAAGGGACAATAAACACAATGGAATTACCAGTGCAACTTTTCCTCTAGAAAATAAAAAGTAAATCATTTAATCTAATGAAAAGTTCATAAAAAAAAAAATCTGTTGTTTACAGATTTATCTGTCGAACTTAAAAAGAAGAGTCAGAATATTTAAGAAAAAAAGCCGACTATACAGTTGTAGGACTTTCCCGCCACGCGGCTTTTTTTCTGATGCGCGGCATACGTACACTTACTCACACAACTTAATTAAAAATATTTATCACTTTATTTAAATATAATATTTTATGTTTATTTAATTGAATGATTCTAATTAATGCCATATTTCATTCACGCGGGTGTGACGGTACTAGCGGTCACTTTAAATACTTTTTTACACCTATATATACGAATATTATTCATTTATTTAATTCTACCGCTCTCCTGTGACGTCACAACATACCAGACGACAGCAGCAGCTGTACGTCAGTGCTTCACTTGCACTCGGTATAGTGAGAGGGCATACTAGTGACGCAGTATACCCACTTAGCCATTAGATTATTTAGCGCATTTTTGGGGGTGAGGGTGCGATTTTGAAAATTTTTTTTGAAAATATTATTTTTTGTTAATAAATGTGCCTAAGAAAAATAAGATCTTAATTAGGCGAAATCTCGATGTACTGAGAGTGGCCTTACTCTAGAGCCTCACCCCCCTTGACCTTTTAAGTTTAAAATTTAGTAATCTGATCAACTTTGGCTAATGTCGGTCGAGTAGTTCTCGAGATATAACGTGATTTAGAGGCCAACACCAAGAACCGAATACATACAGGTGAACATACAAAGATCCGGAAAATTTCTATCCGGTTTTTGGAGTTCCTTAGGTGTCAAAACGTAAAGATGTAATGAAAATTGCAAATGTCAAATTTGACCGTTTACCATACTTTCCCTTCTAGTGCTAGGCGGGAAGGTAAAAGAAAACCATAATTTTGGGTTTTATCATTTTAATTAAAAAACAAAAGAAAAGAGTGCAAAACGTTGATATTTTTAAGAAATAAGATAAAGATTTATTAACCTCCTTATTTCGCCTATTTTCCTGCTCCATTTTAACCCTTTAAACTCGGAATTAAAAAAAAATATCCTATTTAGTCGTGCATTACACTATAAGAAGAACACAAATTTTCATCTTTGTTAAGTAATCTTTGTTTGGCGTTGATTATGAATCACGTACAACGTGTACTTTTATATATATGTTTTTATCTATGTGTGTTTTGTGGGAGGAAAGGCTTTTCTACAACAAAAAAAATAATAATAAAATTTCTTATATTAAAAAAAATATGTTAAAATGGGCAAGATTTTTTAAGATAAACATTCTGATTTTTTTAACGCATCTAATCAGCTATGTTTTTTTACTTTCTTGTACGAAGTAAAGAAGTATTGTGATCGCAAAAAATTTCGGTTTTCAGATTTCAACAGAAAATATCCATTTTTTCTCATCCCTGAATCCACCTTGATTAGTTTCGGCGTGAGGTCTGTACCTACGTACGTACATAGGTATATATCTCGCATAAATCCGTAGAATTTGAAATTGTGATTTAGAACTGTTGTAACATCTAGTTGTGCACCTTGTCTTTTCATTGCAATCAACAAGACCAAAAGTGTCGACAAAAGTCCAAAATCCGAAAAATTTGGATTTTTAATTTTTCTCAACTGTAGTAATAAGCTCTAATTGAGCGATTTTCAACGGTATATCATAAGCGGTACTTATTTTCACTGGTTCCAGAGTTATAGCCAAATAACATTTTAATTAATGAAATATTTGGATCCTCACAAGGGGAAGGCACGTCGGTTCGAATCCGAGTTGATATACGTATATTTTTTTAACTTTTTTTAATTTAAATGTATTGATTTATTAATAATAAATATTAACCTCCAATTGCAAACAAATTTTTACAATAAATAACAATTCAATAATTACAATAAAGAAAATAGAAATAAGAAAAAAATCAAGTTATTAATGAAATAAAATTTTATGTACTTTTCATTTTAATTCAAAATTTTTTTACAGAGGTTAATAATTATTAATAAATCAATATATTTAAATTTAAAAAAAAAATGTTAATAAAAGTTTATATATACTGTAGAAGTTCCGACTAGAACCGATGTGTGCATGGTAACCGACACGTTTCAATTACACCACATAAATACTTGAACAACGTGAAACAAAATTAATATAAACTACTGATACGGACACCACAAAATAAAATGTGATGCAATGTGAAGTCCACCACAATAATGGTGATTCCGGAGGTGAAAAAAAAAACTACAATTGTGTAACGGTCCACTTTATTAAAGAATTGGAGGATCGTATCTCATTTTCAAATGAAATACCTGCAATGAAGTGCAGCAAAATATGTGTATATGTAATTTAGAAGCGTACAAGGAAGTCTTGTCATGTCCGCATCAGATTTTTTAATTTAAAATATCGAGTTAATTAAATATTTTTGCTGTAAGCATTCATGCTTGCAATGTTCTTACAGTTTGTTTTAAATTTGGTATAGTGAAAATATAAAAGATTTGTTATTTTATTCAGGCTTCTTATTTTATCGAGTTAATAAATTATAATTTTTAATTACCTGTAATTTCAATAATTACTGAAAGAAATAATTATAGGTTGGGAAATTTTTTATGTTTGTTTTTTTTAATATAATACATTTTTTAAATAGAAAATTTGTTATTAAAAAATTATATTCTTATGAAATTGCAATTAAAAGTTTGATGCAATATTTGTCTAAAAAAATTATAATTTATGTTAACACATTTGTGTTAAGTTTAATTTCTTCTTATTCACATATTTTTTATAATTTTAATATGAACAAAATTATTAAATAGGCAGTGGCATGAAGCTATCTTGTTTACTAATTCTTAATAAATTATGAACGAAAAGG
>JAAAKQ030149332.1:0-13000 GCA_010016005.3 Zanna intricata
GGAAACTTTTTTCTTATTTTTAGATATAGAATCCGTTTCCGAGAGATTGCCGTGCAGTTTTGATACATTCTGTATATGCTATTACTATAAGTATGTTATACTATAATTTATACTTTATCGAATAAGAATAGAATAAATACCTGTAATCTGTTTGAATATTCATTAGGATACCTCGATAAATTCGAAGAGCGGAGAGATGTAGGACCATGACCACTCCAGAACCCGCAACCCATATATATATATATGTTACCACACTGATGTACGAGTATTATGATAAAGTTAGAATAAAGTCTTTTTTTCTATAATTAATTCACCATATAATCTTGAATCTTGTCATAGGAATATGAAATGGATATCTGTAATGTATGAAAAATCCCACGCCTGACCGGGATTCGAACCCGGGACCTCCGATGAAAGGCCTAGACGCAACCAGTTTAACCCTGATATACCTACAGGAAAGAATTCGTGCGTCAACGCATAATATTTTTTCTTAAACGGCCAAAATTTATTTTTAATAACTTATTACTACAATATTTTACAGATTAGATTTTGTTGGGATCGAACGTAGCTTCCTATAGGTATCAATTGTAATCGTAACTAGAGACCGCTATACGTTACGTTTGAGGTGATATTGGCAAGTCGTGCACTTGAATCGTATTTAGCTCTACACAGTGTAGGAGCTCGTGCGATAGATCGAGCGATCGAAAGAGATATTACGTTAATATACTCCGGCGACTATGTTTCAGGCGAGTTCTCTGACCTTTCCGACCTTCCAGTGTTCGACTCTGAAAAATAACTAGCTGTTCGCTTATACAGTATATGTTTGGCAAAAAGTACTTTAATATATGTTAATCGTTTAACGATGTTTCAATTATCGTACAGATACCTTTGAGGAGTCCATCGAGAAAAGTTTATAATTTGTGCTGGTATACCGTCTTTTGTCGATTCGGCAAACTGTCCGCGTACAAGGTCTGTTCAGAAAATAACCAAACATTTTTAAGTAAGCGCCGAGATATTTAGTGACGTGCGGTCGGCAGCATTGTGTTCCGCATATACTCCTCTGTAACCGAATGTTCTCGGATCGTTGATATCTCGTTTAGTTTTCGCATTATTGTCGTTTGAGTGCGACGTGTTTAATTAGTAGCGATTTTTGTAACATGTTTTTTTCGGGACCGACCATACAAAGTCAATTTTTGCGTGAAACCGGGGAAAACTCACAGAAACGTTTCGACTTTTGAAACAAGTTTACGGAGATGATGTTCCGGATCATACGGCAATGTTATGAATGGTTTCCACGATTTAAAAGCGGTCACCTATCGATCGAAAATGACCCTCGACCAGGAAGGCCTTTGATTTCAGCTGATGACACTCGCTTTCAGAAAATCAAAGATCTGGTGCGTGCAAATCGTACGTTACGTTTTTTCGGTTGTATTCACGTAAACGTGTGAATATGATTATAGAAACGATTTGATAAAAATCGCTCCATAGTCGGTTTAAGATATTTAACTGTCGTACGTACCTAGTTAAAATGATTATTTGGGTTGTTTTATCGCTGAAAATAATTAAAATAAGTTTGGTTATAATCGGTATTTATAACAATAAATAAGGTGGCCGTAATTTTATTTAAATGTTGAATCGATAATAATATGCTGTATGATAATTGAAAAAAAGAAATGAAATGTACTATTTTATTGGAATATCCTCAAGAATTCATATACCACAGCCGATTTAGTATACCAGTATATGTATACATATATATGTACCTGCATTGAGCGTTAGCCGGTGACCCGTTAACATCACGGTCTGTTGCTTAAATTCTCGACCAGAACCCCTTCAAACGAAATGGATCTAATAAAACACTTAAAAAAATGTATATAAAATTACGTAAATTGACAGATTTAATTTAATTACACCATATAATATCTATCCTATATCCATTATACTAAAAAAAAAGAAGAAGTTCTTGCAAAGGTGATGAAATTGTTGGCAAAACCTCGAAACGAAAGTATTACAAAGTAGTTCACGATTCTGAAAGGAAAATATTTGCCATAGGTCTCCTTTAAATAAATGTTTCGTAAGCTTTTTTTATAGTTTTAATAATTACCTTTATAACAAAGAAATACAACGTTTAGATGAGAGAATTTTTTTAAAAAGCTTAAAGGTTCAGTTTTTCTTCTAGATTATCTGTTTAACAAAGTATGAACAGTTCTCTGAACTTCAAGTTTTATTCAGAATTTTATTTTAGTAATCGCATATATATGCGCTCCTCTAAGGATTTTTCTCTGTAATTGTTGTATTTATGAAGTATGTAATTTACGTTTTCTTTTATTAGAAGAAAAAAATGTTTTTTAAAGTCTTATACCAGAAATATTTTTAAATTATAAAAAAAAAATATTTCAGAAGCGCCATACCTGAACTGAACGGAAAGAAGGGCTCTTAAGATCTATTTATAAACTTTACAAATGCATCGACATACTAAAATGCCATAAATAATACTGATGGACAAAAAAAAATAAATTTGTTAATGTTTCTCTAAGTGTGATATTCTTGAATTCCTATTTTGCGTACAATACAGATCTGTAAATACATTTTTTTAATCACCCTTAGTTTTAAATGAATTAATAAACGTCTTTAAATGAAGCTCAAGTTTCTACATTATTTAATATAGAGTTAAATACATCATCTTTGATCGACTCTCATTTGAGGACCAACAAATATTCCTTCTTTAATTTTTCCTTTGCTTACGTTCGGAAATGTCTGCCTGATGTACAAAAGTCCGGAACCGTCCTTCTTCATAGCTTTTACAAAAGTTTTTATTAGTTCTAGCTTGATATGGAGAGGGATAAAAATATTTTTTTGGATTCAAATAAGGGCACATGAATAATATTTTTCTAATTTGGAGTTACGTAGTCTCGTTTCTTCCACTCTTTTGTTTATCCTTAACTCGGCTGTCCCATTCGCAAAGAAAACATAACTACTTAGTATAGCCTAACTGCATGCCTAAAAAAATAGCTGTAACATTCAAATCACCGCATTTGATCCGGCTATATTTTTTCAAGAACGTCTTTCATCACATCGTATGTCTCTTTCAAATTAACACCGTAAGCGATCGGTATCGAAAGTTATTTGTTACCGTTGTGCAGTAGTACCGCTTTTAAACTATACTTGGACGAATCTATGAAAAAGCGTCAGTCCTCAGGTATATGAACTTGTCCCAAGTGCAATATAAGCTCATCAATATTTGTACAATAAACAGAATTATTTTCATCGATAAAGTACTGAGAAAGTTCTTTTTGTCGGCTTCGAAAGCCCAAAATTCAGTCTTGATCCTAACAGTTCAACTTGATTTTTTGATAAATTAAAAACCCTAACCGAGTCATTTAATTCACCTTTTGATATAAGATGTGGCTTATCGGAAGATAGTTCAAAATCAAAATCATTGTTGTTTTCTTCAGTACTGCCTGATTCTACATTCGCAGGCGGCTCAGGAACTGGAATAATTTCACTATGAGTACAGGCCTGACTGCAGATTGCAATGAATATATTTTACAGTACGTTTAGATTTTTTTTTAGAAATTCCAGACATACTTGTTAAACAAAATCAATAATCGGTTACATGATCCTTTGGTTCACATCAAACCGTAGATACGCCAAATGGCAGAGCCTTCCGTGTACCTTTCAGCCATCCTCTTAAATAAACAGAACAATTAGTGCATACCATATGAGGAGCCACATCTTATCTTGATCACCAATTTTACACTGAAAGTACAAACGATATGCTTTTTTAGTTAAAGGTGTAATCTTTTTTCTATTTGATTTTACGGTAAACACACCATATATATAACAAAAGGCATCCACATCATTTACACAATTTCGACGCATTATGACACTGCATTGTTAACACACTTAAGGCAGCAGTAAGACTGAAAAAAATTAATTCATTCCTAAATCCAGTGCTTAATACAAACAACAACACGGCTGTGTTTTCAGTTGTCCTGTGTATGTTTTGACCTGCACAGACATGATTAATCTTGTCCATGTAGGCTCAATCTTCAGTATTAGATGTGATGTCATAATATGCGACTATGATAATTTAATTCTTTGTCTTGTTATTTATAGCTTACAAATTACGTTAATAAAGTAAAAAATAAAAAATGAGCTAACAAAATACAATATAGGGGCTTAAAATTCTAACTATAAGTTGAAAAATGAGAAAAAAATCCTTAAATTAAAATTTAAAAATATTTCACGAATGGTGGGTGATCAGCATCAAAATACAGATTAAAATCATGCATTGGATGTTAGAAAACAAAGATTATGTTTATCAGTGCAATCGTATATGCATTAGCAGTATTCATTAAAAATTTTTTTATTATAAATTTAAAATTATAAAATTAAATTTATAAATTAAAACTATGTAAATTTTAAGAAATTTAAAAAATTTATAATAATATACAGAGTGTATCGCGAACTTTCATAAATGATAACCGATTATTCTGACGTTTTTTTAATTCGATTTTTTCATTTTTTTCAAAATTCAATTCTCTACAAGTTTTGTTTAAATGTTTTGTGTGTTTATTACCCGTTTAACAAAGTTAATGCAAAAGTTTAACAAACATAAAAAAAAACAGTGTTTCTTACCCCGATTTATTGGTTTTCACCCCAAAATTTCTAAAAAAAACTACTGCAAATATGATTCTAGGATCTATTTTATTCGATTTTCAGGTGAGAAACCTTCTACTCATTAATTCTATCATTTAATTAACATCTTAAAAATTTCAGTGCAACCTTATTTCACTGGGATAACTGAATCAGAGCGAAATCTTTCTCTAGCCGTAACTCGCAAACGAAGCATTTTAGGATTCCATTATTTTCACGAGTAGAATAGTTTATGATTTATTAAAGTCCGGAGAGAACTTCATAATACACTCTATATTATAATATTTATTCAGTAACGTGATTATAATACGTTAGATTCTAACCGATCAAGTTTTCGTTTTTTTTTCTTCTATATTTGTAAACCCGGTTCAGGTAACGTTATTTTAGTTTTGGTTAAGTCGCCGTTTTACTTAAGAAGGACTTTGCAGTTTACGGCCCGTACAGAAATTAATGATTATGCCATAAATTTTTCTCTTCAAAATTTTCTATGAAACCTCTACTTATCCTCTCTAATCGCTCCCGTTTCATTTCCCGATTTTCAGTATTGATATTTTCTATCTTACTTTTTTTTATTATTTGCTTTTCCGGCTCGACTATCGTAATCGCTAACTATTTTCAATGTAAAAGCTGTCCGCGCTTCGGAGTCTAACGTAATTACGATGTATGTATGTACATGTATTCCACCGTAGCGGCTCAACGGAAAAGCGATTTAGATGTACCATCTCCCATTGGAATCCTTAGGTTACCGGGCCTTTCATAGGCTAACTAAATAAATATGGAAGCTCTGAGTAGTAATTGTCCTATATTTAGGAGCTCTGAATAGTAATTATCGTATATTAGAGAACTCCCGACTGCATTTAAATAATTTTGTTAAAGGAAACATTTCCATACCGATGTAAGTTGTGGTAAGAACTTAATCGATAGACAGCCTTAAATGCCTGCTATGTCTACAACATGAAAAATATATTTAAACAAATTAAAACCGTCTAAAAGTTTATCGGTCACCCGTTATTTTAATTAAATACTGCATAACGATATTTAGTCCTTCGTTTCCATACTTTGTTTCTATTTTTTTTAAATTTTTAGCAGCCGTGTTTATAAACAACTAAACGACAAAATTCTTTTACTTCTTATTTATTTAATATATGTCCTCTTATTCTTAATACTTAAAGGATTTTTCTTTTAGTTCATCATCTGTATCTTATACCTCTTTACTTCTAAATCAGATTTCTCCAAAACATACTATAATAAAAAGTTTTTAGAGAAATTTGTAACAAAATTATTTTTCAGAAGAGTTAAATATATTCTTTCATATTTATTTCAGAGCGATAATATATTTAAATCTATTTCATAATTATTTTAAATAATATTTTTTATATATTATATGAACAGAAAAGATATCTTTAACAAAAAATAAAATTATAATTTCTGCAACAAAAAAAATAGTTCTATTTATAACTATATCATAAATAAAAAGTCTCAGATCGTTAGGCAAATTGCCTATTTATTTTCGGTACAAGGTTGATAAATTTCATATTACAAGAGTGTAATAAGTGTTAATAATAATTTATGTCGTAACAACGAATGAAATGGGATTTCTCTCTCTAAAAAGAGAAAAAAAAACCGCTATTAGCAGTCATGTTTTCATTATTGTAAATTTCATCTTAAATTTTTCTTTTTTTTAGTGAGTGTCTTGTTTAGAAATGAGTGTATACCGTTTATCGGTTATTATTGCTATTGTCATTATCCATTACGGTAACTTTCTCTTGTTCGTATATATATATATATATACAGCGCAGTGAAGTAAAAGCCACTGGTATTAAAAATTATCACGATGCTCATAATCATAATAACTTGATGTCATTCTCGGTAATACTAGAGGTTAATTAAATATAAGCTTTATTTGTCGTCATTAAACGGAAAAATATCTATTTTTATACCGTTAACATTTACAGTTCTTGTTTCTGTACATTTAATATAATATTTAAATCGGTACAAATAGCTGATATTTTTAGAAAATTGGAATAGTTTTGAGTTCAACGGACGATAAATATAAATCAGAAAAATTACCGGTTGGATTGTTGCGGATAAGAAATACCGATTCAGGGAAGTCTACCTTCGCTTGATTCCTTAAATAGGAATAAAAAATTTTAACGAATCGTCGAGTTAAAGGGAAAGAATTGTTTATAATTTCTGTAACATTAACGCTTGGTGTAGTATTTTCGGTGTGGGAGGAGAACGTACGCGTTAAGGAAATGTTGAATACAAGAAAAAATTTTAAATTTGACACGATTTCATAGATCGAGTGTTTAAGTGGTAAACATTAGTTCGGGCGTTCAGTTTAAATAATATTTGTTACAAGATTCTTTAGATCTGCGGTTAAGAGGAATACCTAATTAGAAAGAACGCTGTACGTAAAGAGTTTTTCTCGATATTCTACCGTCCTTAAGTTCTCCCTTAAGATATTCAACTGTTCGGTCGAGTAATGTTATTTACGGAACGTGCTTCGCTTAAGAGCGAAATAAAATTTTGGAAATTTGTGTTATGTTATGGTGGAATATCACCGATGATTTGTAAACCAAATTTATGAGAAGAGAGAAAAGCTTTCAGATTAATCGGTAAAACGCTCCTTTTTACCGGTTATTCTTTTTTTTGGGATTATCAAACTTTTCTCTATTACAAGCCGATTTTGTAGAAATAATTTATATCAAAACGGATTGTTTTTCACATTTACGGCTTTGCAAACGCATAATAAACGTGCTCTCGTAAACCTTTCCTTGAGGCTAATGCGATTAATGTACTCTGGGGTAACCCGCTGCATACGAACCTCATGAAGCATTCGTTTAATTAAACTCCTCAAAAAACTGTAGGGAAAATTAAATTTTCTGTAAATATCTTGACTCGTTAAATATTTTATACTAGGGTCTGGGACGCCTGATGGAACGCAGAACGGTTATGCTAGTTTCAAAACAAACAATCGTGATCAGGCAAATTATAATAAATTCTTTACTTTATACTATTGTAATATAATTGCACTTTTATTGATAAAGCCCTAAGCGGCATAAGACCGGTAAAACGTCAGATCTGTCAAAATAGGAATGTAACCGTTATCCATAGTTTCTCCATGTAAGCCGGTAAACATTGAACAACCGGGTTCAACAACACAAGGATGTGTGAAATCTACTTCTTCAGCAAAAGATTTTTCTTCTTCCTTAAGAAGAAATTGCTTTTTAATTTAGTTATATTTAATTATAATCCTTAACTCAAATCTAGCCGAGGATTAAAAGGAATTAAATAAATTTGAGCTGATAACGACTGTTATCGGCTATACAATTTTAAGGTAAAATAATTACGCAAACAAATCGCAGGAAATTTTCTTGCAAAATTCACATACATACTGTGATATCTACATGAATGGAAAACTGTCGTCTATGTAATTGTTTTTATAATCTCAAGACATGTATTATCACAAAAAATGAATTTTTTAAAGAATGAAAATATAAATACAATTAAAATTATAATAAACGTTTTAAGGAAGTCTTTAAATTTCAAACTGTAGTTCGAAATTTAACAGAATCTTTCAGCAATTAATATATGAAACAACTTTATTAAGAAAAAGTTTTAGTAATTTTGACCAAGAATATCCCTCCTGGTAATTTATATGTACTGATAATCGAGAGAGAATATATACACACAAACACATAAGTACATAGATGCGTGTATATATCGATTAATCGGTATTTAACGCTGTTAATTTTGCTTCTTGTTTGAAGAAGATCTAGTACAACATGTTTTGAATCAAGAGCATTATTTCGACCGGTCGTACTGCGGAGGAAGCAAAATGCATGTAAACTAATTTTTTCGAGGCCACACTAAGTATCTAGTGATTTATAATTTAAATATCTTTTTTAAATCGAGAAAACCGAACTTATACTATCTTGTTGTTCTTTACGGATATTGTATATATATGACAAAAAAATTCCGCGGTATCAGGTCATTAGATTTTGAGAGGTTAAAATTAAGTTACGTAATATAGTATCTGAGCAGAACTGTTTAATCTATGTGGTGAAAAGGAATTCACGATAGACGGTGTTATTTTATTATTTAAAGTTTTGTAGTGTAACAAATCGTTTTGTATTTATCATTATACAATTTTCAATTGACTTAGTAAAACTTAAACGTCAGAATTTTAAACACTAATAAATCGCGTCAGTTGTATGTATAGCGGACGGCGCATAGCTCTGCACATTGCGTGCGAGAGAGATAGACTGATAGGACGGCGGTACAGTTTGAGTCATTCCTTTAGGACGGGCGGTTCAGTTTGAGTCATTCCTTTACGAAAACATATCGTAAAGCTCCTTATATAATATGCAGTGCATTGTTAGACGTCGGGCTGATAACGAGGGGTGCCCATGCTGAGGCGAGGTGGACACCCCTGAACACGTCATCTTCCATTGCAGTGGATAGGGCACAGAGTGTCATGCGTGTGAAGCAATGGTTGGTCCATTAGAATTGGAGAATGTATGAACAGATGTTCTCCACGATTCCCAATACATTGCCGGTGTGATCCAGAAGAAGGACCAAGGACAGAGAAGTCAAGAAGAAAGGATACCTTAAAAAAGATCTACGTGTAGGTGTAGAACTAGACCGGATAGCGAAGAGGTGAAGAGTAGCCTACTGCTGAGCCGTCATTTGTCCGCGCTAGCGTGGATGGGCGATAGTGATGATGCACAGGGACTCTGGATTTCCCGAACTCAAAGGCACCTCCCGGCTGTGTTATGCATAATTGAGTGTCCAGCCCCCGAAGAGGGAATAGGTGAAGTGGTAAGTTTAGTCGGTAGGGCGCAGGTACACATACGCACATTAATAATATCTTGCGGAATCTGTTGCGAGTTCGACACTGTACGCGAGTTCGGGGGCGTACCCCACCTCATTTACAACAAAACAAAATGTACCATGTCAGAGTAAAGCACGATAAGCCAGCCGTCAGTCTATGTGCACAGCAAAATGTAACTATGTGCTCGCTGTAACGGATTTTTTCTGTATTTCACATGGCATGAAATCCTACTTTCAGTAACCATTACCAAGTGTAAACAATTCGTATTCAGTGAAGCTGCATCTGACATTGTCTTACTTTGTAATTTACGAGAACAGTTTTATTAAATATCGCTTTGATGGTTGGTATTTTGTCCTTAATTAAAACTGCTCAGTTCACTGGATGCTATAATGGAAGGCTTTTAAAGTGTTATAAAACCATCGGATGGTAAAATGTTCAGTTTACTCTCTTACGTAGAAACATCAATTCAGTCTAGATCCCTTTACTATTCCATTCGAATTTACAATAAGTACACGCTTATATCAGAAATATGAGTTATATTTCCGTTACGTTTGACATTTCTCGCTATATATCTTTCTCAAGATATGCCTTACCTTCCCTTACTTTATGCATAGTAAAGTAAGGTACGGTAAAAACCATTATAACCCTTTTTTCATAAAAGTTATCGTAGCGTTTTCCTTCAAGAAAGAATCTTGACGAAAAACATAAACAAAATCTTTAAAAAAATCCATCCTAGATGTACATTTCGACTGTTGAACGTCATAATCAAATATGAAGGAATTAAGTAAACCTTGATAAAAAAGCAAAACGATAATAAATAATAAAATAAAAATTCAGTAATTATTTGTAGGAAAACACAACAAAAAGGTAAAAATGATCAACTAATACAACCTAGCTAGGGACAGTCCAAGAAGGTAGGAGAAAAATCAGCTAATAATACGGTTTGCACGCTTAAACTTCTCACTCGGACCGGTATCCAAGTCATGTTATAGCTCCCTTATATTATAGGGTGAGGTAAGGTTTATATCGAGAAAGACAAGTAGTTAAACGTCAGATTCACTGAAAAATTTCATATTTCAAGCGATATGAGTGTGTACGTATTGTACATTCGGCTGGAATATGTATGAAGAATCTAAAATGTATTGATGCTTCTATGTACTTGTAAGCAGGTAAACCGGACAACGTAATGGTTCTGCAACATTTGAAAGAAAACGTTAATATCATCCGATGAATCGAGGAGTTTTAATTAAAAAGGATAAGATGCCAACCGTCAAACGATGTTTAGTAATACTGTTCTAGTAGATTACAAAGTTAAGTAATGGTAGATGCAGTTTCACTGTGCGTTTACCATTATTAATAGTTAATGACGGTGGAAGTTCGTGCCGTGTGAAATATAAAAAAAAGTTTTGCACGTATGAAGCACGATTTATCATAGTTTGGAATTTTGGCGTTTGATTTCTAAATAAGAAAAGAGAGGAATTTTATAACTTAGAATGACTGTTTGCTATATGCTTACTGCGCTGTTTCCTGACCGTGAAATAAAATGCGATAACACAAGATGTTTTAAATTATTCATTTCTTTTAATTAATTTATTAATTTCTTACTGTTTTACAAACAAATAAAAAGATATATATTTTAGAGGAAGGAATTTTTAACTAACAAGGATGATTCAAATAAAACTTTGTATAAATATGTAGCTTTTTATAAAAACTTCATTATAGAGGTATATTCTAATTACACTGGTCAACATGATTCTTGTCTCACCAGTGCCAATAAGTGTACTTACTGCAGTTTTTTATCCTGTTTTTCCATCAATTTTTCCATCACACATAGCTTTTTTGTTATTTTAATTTTTTTTTAATATTTTAAAACGTTTTTATCAATTTGTCCATTGTCAAGTAAAAAGCTCCTAAAGCATTGTAAATATGGTGGAACCAAATGAGTTAATTCAAAGGATAGCGTTGCTACTGTTATGCAGGTTCAGACGTGTATAGACATGTACAAACGTGATCTAGAGTATCACACATTCATCAGAACGATGCCGGTTGTGAGATAGTAGGGAACCAGTAAACACGTGATTGTGAGTGCTTTGTGTGTCTGAATTACTGTCTATTACGTGTTTAAAACTTTATTTCTTTTAATTATAAAATGCCTAGAGTTTTTTTAAATCATCCTAACAATTTTTATTACGTATGAGGTGAAGTGGCGCTCAAGTCCCGAAGCCAAAACCTTACTACATTAGTAAAAAAGTGTTATGAACTTTATTTTTGGTGTAAAGTCGGAGATCAAACAAGGGCCTGGGCCCCACATATCTGTTTATCGTGTTATAGGCTTCTCACTGCATGGAAAAAACCACATGCCATTTGCTACCCCTATGATTTGGAGGGAACCCAAAGATCAGTATTCTGACTTTTATTTCTGCTTAATAAACATTAAAGGGATTACATTAAAATCAAAACGTACACTGGTATACCTTACTTTGCAATCTGCAACGAGACCAGTTCCACACTGCTAAGAATTGCCCGTACCAAAGCCTCCAGAACATGTGCCATTAGATTAAGAGAGCTCAGTTCTAAAAAGAGAGCTGTTCTAAAAAACAGTTTTTCCTCTCTTATGAGGACTTTTTCTAATGTCAGACAGAACCAGACAGAATGGCGCTTGTTCATTACGTCCTTTAAAGTTAGTTTAATAAGATTATTATTACTAATTATCAATATTAATTATTTTTACAAAATTTGTCCAACCGCATTATATATTTTATAGTCAATTTATAATATTATTAATAACAGTATCTCCCTCTATGAATGAGACCTTGCCGATGGTGAGAGGGCTTGCGTGCTCAGTGATACAGAGTAGCTGAACCGAAGGTGCAACCATGTCGGAGAGGTACCTGTTGAGAGTCAGACTAAGGAATGATTCCTGAAAGAGGGCAGCAGCTCTTTCAATAGTTGTTAAGGATATAGATCAGAACAGCCGTAGCAACATCTCTCAATCTTTTGAGTACTGCGCACCTGAAAGCAATGGAAAACTACAGACGTATTTTTTCAAAGAAAATGTGGCTCTGCATTTTCAAACACAAAGACGGAGGCGCCTTCCTTGGTAAAAAATTCCGGCGTAAAAGGGGATGAATACTTAATAATAGGTGGAGATTGGAAAGCAACCATCGGAAAAGGCAAGGAAGGAAATATTGTGGGTGAATACGGGTTGGGCAACAGGAATGTAAGAGGCGACCGACTTATTGAGTTTTGCGCGAAATGTAATTTAGTAATTGCCAACACCCATTTTAAAAATCATAATAGAAGAATATACGCATGGAAAAAACCTGGTGACACTGCAAGGTATCAGATAGATTATATCATGGTTAAACAAAGATTAAGAAATCAACCCCTCGATTGCAAAGCATATCCTGGAGTAGACATTGATACCGACCATAATTTAGTGATAATGAAATGTAGATTGGGGTTTAAAAACCTGAAGAAAAGGTGTCAGATGTATCTTTGGAA
>JAAAKQ030149376.1:8796-19032 GCA_010016005.3 Zanna intricata
TAACAATTAAATTTGTTTTGTATTAAATTGAAACTGTTAATTTTATCATAAAGAATATAAAAATTACATTTTTAAAACTACAGAACACTAATTTTCTTTCTTTAATTCATTCTTTTCAGGGTTCTTCCTCATTTGTACCATCAATATTAAATTATAAAATATTTAATGAAATTAATTTGTGGAAACTATCAGTATATAGTGCAGTTAATTTTAAGAAGTTTCAATACATAGAATCCTGGCTCCAGTCCATGATAAGATATAAGTTACTGATAATTTTAACTTTATAATTCTTTGAGTTAGTCCTTTGTCAAAAGAAATTTTGATTTATTGATTGTTTAAAGAATTTAGTCAATCTAAAAAAAACATCAAATTATTTGAAGAAATTCAATAAATAAATGTAACTTTTAAATAAATAACTAAAAAGAAAAAACTTTCTTAGGTACACATCTAATTTAAAATGTTGAAGTTTGCATCAAATTAAAACTAATCATGTATTCACCATCTCAAATTTTTTAATTTTTCACCCATTTCAAAAAGCCAAAGTTGGAGGAACTATTTTTTTTCTAATATATATGGATAGGCCAATACGTTGGGCAAGTATATATATGTTACTTTTGGATGTCGAAAAAGGCAATAGAATATCAAATTTTCAATACTATCTTACAGTTTTAAAACTATATATTTAAAAAAAAGCAGTATTTCTGTTTAAATATCCAAACAATGTTTTTATATTTTAGTATTCTTTTAATCTATGAATGAATGTTGTACTTAAAAATTCTATTACTATGCAGAAAGACATTCACTTGTTTCATGTGCATTGGTCCAGTAAATTAATCAACAAGTTGCTCCAAAATACAGTAACTATTGAATCTTAGATAATTTCAGTTAATATTTGCCAATCAATACTACTTACTTATTCCTAGGAAAATGAATCTGTTAATTTTAAATGATATTTCATTAAATTAAATTAGGTTTAATTTTTTTTCACATTATAATCAAAATACTTTTTATAAATTATGTAATTTGCTATTCCCTGTGATTTTTTGTACTTTTTCCTTGATGAAATTCACTAAGAAACTTAAAGCTTGTGCATAGGAATATGAAATGTAATTTTTGTAGTGTACGAAAAATGCCATGTCTGATTGGGATTCAAACCCAGGGCCTCCAGATGAAAGGCTGAGATTTTAACACTCACATCATGGAGGCCGGCAACACTTGAACACAATTATTAGAAATCGCTATTATTCAAAGTCTGAACAGTGTAGTGAGATACAAAGAATACTTACTGTGTTCTGTTAGCTCAGTATTACAAAAATATGATATTTTTTATTTTTTCACTTCCAGAAAAAATAAAAGAGTAGTAGTAATTTGAATTTAATTCTTTTTGAATATTTTTAGAAATATTGTCCATTCCCAGGATTGTGAAAGAAAATCCAATTGAGAGTATCCAATTGAAATGAAAATTATTCTGATAGACTTCCAATGGAGAAAATAATAACTTTATGCTGTAAATTTAAACTTTTTTGCACTCCTTGAGATGAAGTTTCTTTTTTACACCATTAATTTCTTTCTCATTGCAACATAATAATTCAAAACCTTGTGGGGTCTGAATTTGAATCTACTTCAGTATCGAAGTTGTTTAGTGTACTGTTTGAGATGGTTTACATATTTTTGAAAATTTTGTACTGAGTTTAACCATACAACTAGCTAGATGTATTTATTTCCAAATTAATATGATATGTATTTCTGAAAACACAATTTTTTTTTAAGAATACCTTTGTGATTTTTGGAAATTGGAAAGATGAAGAGTAAGAGATCTTCAGAAAAATTAACTGCAGAAGCTTATTTGTAAATAATTTTAGACCTTATATCTTAATTGGAAATCCACTAGTAATAATGTCTGCTACAGCAAGGTGGAGTTAATCTCACTCTTTCAGTTAAACAATTAATTATCTACACAATCATATTCTATGGAACTTTTCAGATAATAAAATTCTAATTTGTTTGTATATGGAATACAATAACAAATTATTATCATTATTATTTTTTTCTTTGATTTATAATTAGATTCATTAAGAGGTCAAGTTATTCTTTATTATTATAAAAGCAAGCTTCCATTATCAGTAAATGTACATATTTATAGTATATTTATGTTTCTGTGTGAGATTTGCCCTTGTTGACTTATCACACTTTTGATAATCATGTTCTTGACATACAGATTTGCTCACTTGCAGGTCACTAATTTCATAATAATAAAATTATCTCTATTGACACACTAGATTAGGGATTTAGTAGGCTGAATGTCATAAAATATTTGTTAATTATTAATTCCTATAGTCCAAATTATAACTTAATTTAAGTTGAGAATTTTATTTCATAGTATTATTAATGAATGGTACATTCACAGTGAAACCTAAAATGTAATTTTACCTACTATCACATACCTACTAAAAAGTATGTTTTTTATGTTTTGTCATAGTAATCAACATATTTTATTTCAAATTTTCTATGTCTATTTCACAGCCTAATCCTTGTAAACCAAGTACCTCTTCAATACTTTCTTTACATTCTTTGCTGCTTTTTACTGTCAACAAAAAATATTCTTATTTTCTGCCCCACAGTGTGTTCTTTAATGTAACCTACAGATCTTGATTTTTCTCTGTCTCTTTTCTTTCACTGATCTTTGAAGATTATAAAAGGAGTCTGTCATTTTTATGATGTTCTGTTAACATGTCCCATATTATTCATTCTGTGCTTTAATTAAATCACTATCAGAGATTATATGTGAAATTTATCCCTACTTTGCATTTCACCTTATTCTCAATTCTTAAGCTTTTCATTATGAAGGTGATATATATTTTTTAAATATCTCTTTGAAACCAACAACAAAGTTATTTATTATTTTTCTAACAAGTAATGAGCTACTAAGTAATTCTGGGGAAATAATAGAGTTATAATAAAGTGCTATAATGAGGAGAAATAATACAGTGCTGGATCCACAAACGTTATCAGGCAATACTTTAGTAGCATGTTTCTTTCAGCAATATAAAAAAGAAATTTTTTTAGGCAACGTTAGATACTTGTACAGCTGAAGTTTTCTCCTATTAGTTGTCGCCATTAATATTTCACTGGGATTGTCTGTATAGCATTGGCAGCTTGTAGCTAAAATATGTAGGGGTGCTGCTCCAAAAAATTTTTTACTGGAACTTTTCAAGGTCATGTTAAATTTTTCTGTAAAATAAAGAAACTGAAAAAAATTGAATCAAATAGAATAGCTGGAAGCAGGATAATAATCTAATTCTATACTTTACCATATTCAAGAATATGGTACGTGGATTTAAACACATTGTGGTTAAAAACTGTATTCAGATATTCGGTTTAACAAAATCAATAATAAAATGTCAGTACAGATATTATTTTTTAGTATTATTAGATAATAACTTAATAAAATGTTTGCTTAAAAACACTGTAGTCCATTGGATTTTAATTTTAATTTCTATGTACACAGAAACAAATACATAATTAGTTTTTACTCATTATCTTCTCTTTCGTACTTCTAGAGCGTTTTTGGACAGATTCAGTAATCAAAAATACATTGCTTTTCACCATCTTCTGATTACTACTGAAAAAACAACTGAACCATTTTTATATTCCTTCCACTGACTAAACTAGAGAAAAGAACGAACAAGAAACATTCCACACACATGCACAGTAAAAAAAAATTACCTTCCACCAACATGCCAGGTTCAGCACTATGGGAACAGTAGTGCTCTCTCTCCCTCATAGCCTCATGAAGCAGCTTCCTATGTGGCGCATGTGCACAACAGCTAAACACCATGTCTCTGGAACTATAAAGCGCAAAGTTCCATACAAAGAGTTTTATATCTTTTTCATAAACTAGGGGATGAGCCCACCAGGATGGTCTAGTGGTTAACACGACATAGCAAATCAGCTCTCCAAGTTGAGAGAGCTAAGGTTCAAATCCTAGTAAAGGTAGTTATTTTTATATGGATTTGATTACTAGATCATGGGTACTGGTGTTCTTTGGTGGTTGGGTTTCAATTAACCGCACTTCTCAGGAGCAGTCGGCCTGAGGTTATACAAGACTACACTTCACTCACATTCATACATATCATCCTCATTCATTCTCTGAAATAATATGTTCTGGTAGTTCTGGAGGCTAAACAGAAAACGAGAGAGGGTATAATTACTGACATTAAGCTTAAGTATTATATATTTATATAACGAGTATAAAGAAAGAATTTAAAAAAAAAATGACTCATTATATGTTATCGATAATATCAAGAGAAAACAGGAGGTGCTGCAGTTCCACAGTGCCCAAATGCTGCAACATTAACACAATAATATAATGTACAATAAACGCAAGCTGCCACTGCTGAATAGTGAAAAAAATTATTCTTAGAGAAGGCAGTTTGTGCTTGTTGTATCACAATGCAACAGAAACTATCGTAATATAATAACAGAAACAGAACAAATTAAAGATTCTGAGTAACAGAATAGTTTTTGTTATATTTTGAACAAAATTAATTAATCCTTGAATCCAGATCTATGGCCTAACCACCTAGTTAATCTTCATATTTTATCTCTCCTACTTCAAAGTTTACTTACCTACTTATCTCTTAAGCCCTCTTCAGTTTGTATTTTATCAATTCACCTAATTTTCATTTCAAGGTTTCTGCTTTTCGTGTGGCATTCATGTTTTGCTACTATAAAATATTATATTCTGCACAAATATATATATATATATATATTTAACTCTTTCTGTTTCTTAGATTTATATTAGAATATTAGGTAGCAAGTTTCAGTTTTAAACAAAACTCCCTTTGGTTGTAACAAACTGCATCAATCTGCCATATTGGTAATAACAGACCATTACCCAATTATAGTCAATGTCCTTTTTTTAATCATGAGAAATAAATTATGCAAATGAAAAAATTACAAATCTGACTGGAATTCAATACCAGAATCCTCTGGAGGAAAGCAAAATCGCTACAATCCCACAATAAATTAATATCTCTGTTATGGTTTTACTATTAATTAACCTATGGACTAGTGGAATGAATATCCACTAGATTTCCAAAGAAAAATCTTGTTTTTAACAATAATTTAATATAATTTGTTTGTAAAATATTTTTCTCTAAAATAAATCATTTAAAAATTTACAAAAGGAAATTTTTTCTATCATTGGATCATTTATGCACAACACACTATTACAACTTATCTTTTTTTTTTTCACAATTACCAAATTTTTTCTACAAATCTCTGTTAAATTATGCTAGATTACAATTTTAATTGATGTTGTAAAAGTTTATGGTACCAGTATGACACTTATCATTTACTTTTCTTTTTTACTTGATCTAATTGCAATATATTATTTTTATTTATTTATGTTAACAGGAGAACAGAAAAATTCCAGAACCAAAAGACAATGGTAAGTTTTTAATAATTTAACACCTTTTTATTGCTATCTCTTTTAAATTTTGAAAATTGTATTAAATTAAATACCATTTACATAAATGTATTCTTTTTTTTATTAGAGCATAAAGTTTTTATTTTTTTATTTTTAACTTGAAAAGATATAACAATTTATCTTTTTTATACTCATTATAATAGAATAATTCTGTAAGTAAATAAATAGTAAAACGTTTTTTATTATTGTTAGTTGTTTTTTTTTAATTTGGATGAGATTATTTTCGTGTATCATAAAATAATTACATGCGTAACTATTATTATTTATAAGTAAAAATACTTCTAATTAAAAATGTGTTCTTACATTTTACTAAATATTTGGATAATCTCTTCATCATTAAAAACAAATATTACATTTAATTATAAGTTTAAAGTTGTTGATGAATTTTGTTCAAAGTTCTAGATTTGCTTTCAAAAAATTTTATGAGGTTTGTTTCTCTATTCTGTGCAGCAGTAATTTTCTTTTCCTCCTACCAAATTCCAAAATATGAGCATGATCTTAGGTAGTAATATTCTTTATTCTGAATTTATATGAGTATCTAAATGCACTGATTTTTTCATATCTAATGAAATTTTAAACAATACAGCATATCTAAATCATTTGCCCTTTTTTATGTTTAACATTTTTATGATGTTGGCAAACATAATTTGGAATTTTCAGATTATTGTTTTTCTCTTTACAAAGCCTTAACTGCTATTATTTATTCCCAGTTATGATTTGCATGGAATATGTTTAAATTTGTATATAATATATTTATAGTTATGCTTCATACAATTTTGCTCAATGTAGTGACAGCAGTGGTGATAAGAGCCAAGAACACATTTTCTGGAGTTGTACCATACATGTTAACATAACTAAAAGAAGAAAAAAATTCACCATGTACGCCCATAAATCTGGCTAAATCTTATTAACAAATTAGTTTAGAGTATTAAGGAAAGATGATTTGAAATTTTGTTATTACTCATTTTTATTAAATTCTTTTTTAAAAAAAGGTTTAAAATTTGATTTTGCACATATTTTAATGGGAATATAAAACAAATAATGGTTTGGGAAAATATTGCATTTCATTGTCAGGAACTGAAAATTTGACCAGTTGATTCAGATTCTGGATGCTAATCACTACACCAATAGCTGGTATTAATGAACTAATATAACTGACAATGTAATTTATTAATGTCACATGAAATGACTTTTGTTTATATCATTAAAATAGATGCACTTTTGGAGTAACAATTTTAAAGTAAGAGTTCTTTCAATCAAGTAAATAGCACAATTCTTTTTTTAGTGATTAAATTACTTACTTGATTGAGTTTTAGAAAATTATCTTAGAAAAATGTGTAAAGTAATTGATATTTTATATGTTTAGTTTATTACATTCTGTATTTTATTGGTCTATTTATGTCTTTTTTTTATTGGGATACCATTTTTTTTTTTTTATGTATTAATTTAGTATATATTTTTGAAAATTTTGCCAATATATACTCATTTACTAGAATGTTACATATATATATACATAATATTAAAAAAACTGTTGTTTTTAGTTGCAATAGGTACATAAAAAAAAAACTGATATAATATGTAAACTATTATTTTTTTTTTATTACTTATCAGGTATTTTTCAACAATAATTTTTTTTATTGTTGTCTCTGAGGTTGTTTATTTTTTTTGAACTCTCACAGTCAGATATATTGTGATTTATAGTTTCCACTCTTTTTTTAAAGAGTGGGTAATATATATGTTAATGATGCACTCTGCTAATCAATTTCTGCTTACTAATCTGAATTCTGTTATGTGGTATCAGAACATTTGATTTTATTAATTTTTCTGAGTTTTCTTTTATGTCTTCACTTTTTTTAAATAAAAAAAAAAATTTGTATTTTAATTTTAAAGGAGTCACAAAATTTAGATAAGAAGACTTATTTTGACACTTTGATCTTTCACAAAAAAAAAAAAAATAATTTCAGAATAAAATAATAAAAGTCAGTAAAGTAATAAAAGTCAGCTAACCCTATTATCAGAAACTTATATTTAGATAGCTTAAGTGTCTGACATGTTAATTGTTACAATACATTTAATGATAGGGATATGATAACCTTTCATTAATGAATACAAAAAAGAAAAGAAAATCTAAAGGTCAATATGTTCTCTATCTTTTAAAATAATGATAACAGCAGTGTGATTTTTTTAAAAAATTTTTATGATTGTGTGTTAATTATTTTTGCAATTAAAAACCTAAGAGATCAACAAATCATAAATTACAAATTATACACTTATCAACAAAGATATAAATGAAATATTTTAAAATAACACAAATCAAAGGTAGCTTTATATAAATAATAAATTTATTATTACTTTATGAATAAAAGGTTTGTAGATAAATTGACAAAACTTAAAAATGCATTTTAATAGATTAATGAATAATTTCATATATCCAATTCTTATCTTTCATTTTTACAAACAGTCCTGAAATTTTTATTAAAGTTTATGTTAATAGGTAGTATAATAGTGTCAATCAACAATAGCATGAAATGAATGCTCTGCTGTTTTCACTTCTGTTTTAAAAAATTAATAATATATATTAAATGATTCAGTTTACTAATCAATTTCTGCTTATAAATCCTGAAGTATGTTATATGGTATCACAACACCAGATAAAATGGAAATTATTTTACTTTTTAATATATTTGGAGTTGGGATAGTTTCTTATGTTTCTTCTCTTTCTACTTAATCGAGCAGTATTTTGAAAAAATCAGGTGTTTTCTTCCCACTATCCATCAGTCAAGCTCTGTGAATTGTGTATAAGTCAACACAGTACTGAGAAATTAGTGATGTATAGATATATCTAATGATTAATATTTGTAATGTTATTGATAGAACAGTAGGTTTTTACAAACCAAAAATGTTCAGTAATTCAGAAAGAAAAAATCCAAATATCCTTGATCAAATTTCATTAGTAAGCATGTTATCTGTGCTCAGTTTAAGTGTACTTCAATATGTAAAAATACAAATAGCAGGTACCCAGAAATATTTTTATGGTAATGCAGCTGCTGCTGCTGTACTCTGATTATTATAAATATTTTAAGTTTAGTGATTAAAAAGAGTAATTAATAAAATGTTAATTTCTATGATATTTTTAGCAAATTTTTCTATATTTTCAATGTTGCTATATTTAAACAACTGATAAAACATACAGACTCACAATTCCCTTTTCAATTTACATATTACAATCAAACATGTAGTAACAATGAAATACATTAGTATTTGGTATTTTAAAAGCCAAATAGAAGTATAAGTCTGAATCAAACCTATTTCCTTTTAATATTTATATTCCATTTGATCACATTCTCCTATATATTACTGGTTCCACTTAAGGAATTACTATCGATACTTTTACTGGTCTTCTTGCCTTGTACAAATTGATAAGTTACTGCAGTCTTGTAAGTAATTTGAACAATAAAAAAAAAAATGACAACTTCATTCATCACAATTATACATTTATATTTATAAGTATATATTATTTAAAATTAATGATTGATGATTGAATTTTTTTTTCATAAAATTTTAACTTTATGTAGACATATATTTTGTAGTAAAATTTATGGTGACAGATAACTTTTTGGAAGTACTACATTTTTGTTAACTGTTCTATTCTTTATTACATTGTGTTTGGTGTTTATAATTTTAATATACAATAATTATAAATGATACTCATGTCTAAATCAGCTAGATAAAATGTGTTTAAACAGCAAATGCTTACAGTATCAGTAGTTGTAATCAAGAGTGTTTACTGATAATATCTTTTGGAATGTCATCCAAATAAATCCTATGTGGAAGCATCTTATCTACGAAATAAACAGGAATGATTAATTTTAATTTTTACAATCTTTGTAAAAATTAAAATTATAAAACAGCAAATATTAAGGTCTGTCATTGTGTATAATTATCCCATAATAAAATCAAAGTTGTAACAAAAAAAAATTGAAATCTAAACAACATATATAATACATAAAGTTCTGACATATACATGTATTATAAAATGTACATAGTATAAAATGGCACAGAATGCCATTTTATACTACGAGTGTACATTACATACTACATTGCATAAACTTATAAAATGATATGTAGATGAAGACTAATCTGTTGTACATTCAACTTCTTATAAAAGTGAAAATACAAGTGTCTTTTTAAATAAAATTTATTTAAATTTTAAGGAAGTATAGTGGTGAAAAAATTTTCTATTTTGTAGTATTTTTTTGAGTATAAATTATTTTAGAAAATTTAGTATACTTAATTAGTTAATTTTTTCATATTTAGAGTGTTATTTTTTCATTACTTTCAAAAAATTAGACATTTCATATGATCAAGGAAATTTTTGAAATTTATGATTTTAAAATTATTAAAACAAAATCACTTTTAAATTATCACTGAATAATCCTCTGGAAGAACAGTTGCCAGATAATATGAAAGTCAGTTGCTTGTAATTTTTATAAAATGTTTATTACATTTTGTCATGAAATTCTATGTATTATTATTTTTTTTTTATAGAGGTATTAGTAAAAATGGCGTGTGTTGGTATATGTGGCTCTGATGTACATTATTATGTCCATGGACGAATAGCAGATTTTATTGTAGATTCACCAATGGTTATTGGACATGAAGCAAGTGGTGTAGTTGTCAAGGTTGGAAAAGATGTTACTAATTTAAAGCAAGGTAGGTATTCTTAAATATATTTTAAGAATATT
>JAAAKQ030149377.1:0-13000 GCA_010016005.3 Zanna intricata
ATTAGTGGCCCAAAATAAGGGGAACGAATTTTTCTAAAAATTCACGAAACCACATAAAATAACTTCAGCTTGGATATAACGGTTCCGTCAACGTCAAGACATTGTGTTGGGAAGAATACGCGACGAGGCCTCGAAAATAAGCAAGGGGCAGAATAGAGGATAATAGAGAGGCATAAGTAAGAAGAGAATAAGCGGTAGCTGCAACTAGTGTGTCAGAAAAATGGCTAGAAACTAATTGCCCAAAATTAAAAGAGGGCTTTTCGGATGAAAAAAATCTGTAGTGGTGATGAATCCGATTTTTTATTTAAACTGACATCAGAAAGAACCGCTTCGGTTTAAAGGCTTAACTAGTTCGGGAGGAAAATTATCAAAAGAAAGACTAACAGTATTAACTGATTTACTTTAATTGCTTTGCTATTAATTACATGAATTAAAGTTTGAAAATGACAGAATACTACTCCTTACTGATACCTGTCCGGCTCATTCAACGTTGAAAATCTTTCGTGTATAAAGTTATTGTTCTTACCAACGAATCAGTACTAGTAGAAATAGACGGAGGCGTAGGTGATGACAATGAAGGTAACGATAAAGACATGTCTGTCAATTCTTCCAGACGTTTTAACGGCGATGAAAAAACCGTTTGCCGGTTTCTTAGTTTTACAAGTAAATTGTTAATCAAAGGGTGTTTATTTTGATTAAGAAAAGAATCTCAAACAACTGTAAAACTGATTATCAAGAGGTTAACAAATATTTACAAACGCATGCAACTGTAACAGACGATGATGTAGTGGCTTCAGAACTATTAGAAATAGATGGGAACGTAGGTAATGACAAAGAAGGTAATGATAAAAAACCAACCCGCCTAATCTTTCAGACGTTTTAATGGCAATGAAAACCGTCTGCCGATTTATCAGCTTTACAGAAATGGCTAATGAAGAAACAGAGTGTTTGTTTTGATTTAGAAAAGAATCTTAAAAAACTGTCCAAATGTTTGAAACAAATCAAAATAACCGAATTTTTACAGAAAATGTAATTTTTCCTTATCTTTTACTCTACGATATTTATATTTATTGTTGGATATTTTTTGCTTTTTTAAATTATTTTATTAAGGAAGTAAATTATTATTACTATTATTATTTTTAATGATTGTTTTATCTGTATTACAATACACGTGTAGGTGGCATATTACAGTAGTACCATTGAGCTACCTAAAAAAAATCGGCTTCGACTTCCTAATGAATCGATTATACTAACCTAAAATAGATTCCTTGGAGGTCACTATAAATGGTACTTACTGTACAATACTTTTAACATTTCCTAACAGGTAAGTCTCACGATGTGAGACACATTATTATTTTATTTTTCAAATCCAAAAATATTTTTTAAAAAATCGTACAAATGCATGCTTTACAAAGTTGTTTAATACTCATACCGTATTTTACAGTATAACAAGCTTCATAAAAGTCACCTAACGGGAGCAAAGAAAATAAAATATTATTAAAACAAGTTTAAAAATTCCCTAACAAAAGACGATAAAAAATAATCCAGTGAAGATGCATGTTATATGTTGCACATATCGCAGATTACACTAAAGTTTCACCGTTCCCTCGCTGATTACACTAAAGTATTACTGCCCCCCCCCATCCATTACACTAAAGCATACTGTTTATGATTACATACATTGTAGTGAAATATCGGTTGTTACGACTTATTTTTTTAAATACAATGCAACATTTTTCTGCTTATAATGACGGACGGAAGTGATTCGTCATTATCTGCATTGTAGCTACAAAAATATTTTGACGGTTAAAATCACCTATATGTATTATTGTCCTTTTTTATCTTTTCCCTGCACCAGATTATTATAAACTGAAGCAGTCACATTCAGTTTTAAATAAATCTTTTGTTTAGAACGTATCATATCGTGTGAGTACAGCATTTTATTTTACGTATCCTGCGCAATCCATTTTATAGTGATTTACTTATGACTTCGAAAAAACGTTCACGATAGAGGAAAAGGCGCACATTATCTGGCTGTTTGAGAATGGTGAAACTACTAAGGACATAGCCAAAGAACTATGATTTTATCATTCGACAAAATCGGTGATACGGAAGAACCAAGAAAAAAATAAAGAAAAACACTGAAAGAAATTCAATGAAATCAAAAAAATATGTGGACCAAGCGCTGTTAAAGTGGTTTAAATAACACAGGACTATGGATATCACAATTAGCGGCCCTATAATGCAAACTAAGGGGAACGATTTTCTTCCTGAAAAATTCAGGAAACCATATGAAATAACCTCATCTTGAATATAACGGTTCCGTCAACGTCAAGATATTGCGTCAGAAAGAATAAGCGGCGAGGTCTTAGCAGCTCCGACTGATGAGTCAGAAAAATGGCTAGAAACCATTTGGCCAAAATTAAAAGAGGGCTATTCAGACGAAGAAACCTACAGTGCTGATGAATCTGGTCTTTTTTTTAACTGACGTCAGAATAAACGCCTCGGTTTAAAGGCAAATTACTAGTTCGGGGGGGGGGGGGATTCTTAAAAGAAAGACTAACAGTACTAACTGCTTCAAATATGACTGGTACTGATAAAAATTAACTCCTGTTTATAGGAAAATCTTGCCGGTTATGGGTAAATTGCAGGAAAGGCTGGTTGTAGAACGGCTCTGGGTCGAACAGTTCATCGATATGAACTGCTTTCTAAATTGAGGCCAATACGGCTTCACACGGGGGGGTTAACACCGAGGATAGCATCTTAAATGCTCTTGCCAAGGGGGGAAGCGCCGACTGTACATGTGTTTTTGCTATTTTTATTCACATAGAGGCAGCATTTCCTTCCTTGTGGTGGAATTCTGTCCTCTATAAGTTGCAACGCCACATGTTTCCGTAGCCCTACAGGCCGTGGTGCGGGAGTATTTGTCCAACCAAATACGGCTCTGTTTAAAGATTCGCGCCTAGTTGTGGAAAAATCCGTAACCAGGGGAAGCCTGCAGGGTTACATTTTCAGTTCCTGCTGTGGAACCTGGTTTTCAGGGATTGATATTCCCAGAAGGGGTCACAGCCCAGGCTTTCGCTAATGACCGTCTCCTTTTAGTTGTGGTAATTCACGACTACAGCTGGAGAAAAGGGTGCAGGCGGCCTTATCAACTGCAGAGGACTGGATGGACAATCAAAATTTACATATTTCTGGGAACTTGGCACAGAAATCATTGACATGCTTCTCAAGGTTGCAGATAAATTATTGTACAGTCGAAACGCCTGTGTGATTACACAATCGAAATGTGTAATCAGTCGAATGAAAGTTCATAAGTACGTGTTTCATAAGTACCATATATACATAACTACGTGTCATAAGTAAGGTTTTTGTTTGATGAGAAGTTGCTGTTTAGCAATCATATTAAACATGTGGCGGCGCTCGCTGTCTCTAAGATGCATAAGCTTAGGAGAATTGTTCGGAAGAACTACGTGCTGTCGGGCCGTCAAATGTACATGGTGTACCGAGGTGTCTGAAAGCAATATCACTTACGCGACACCAGTCTGGGCGGATAGATTGGACAAAAATTGAACACTTATTCAAAATTTAAGGAGTGCCCAGCGCAGAGCCTTAATTGTATGCAAATGTGTTTTTAAAACATCCTTCTACGAGGCTATTTATTGGGAAAGGCTCTACCAATCAATTTAGTGGTGAAAGTTTGGGAGCCATGAGAAGATTGCGAACAGGTCGGGAGGTCGAGGTATTTGGGATGTGGTTTCGGGCCGAGCCAGTACCGGAACGAAACGGTGATCAAAATGCACCTGATCCAAATTTCGTGGAGTCGCCCATCTCCCGCCTGCAGAAGCAGGGCAGCAAGAATGGAACACCACAACTAAGGGACGACCGGTACTTTTTTGTTTTTCCAGCCCCACATTTTTCATATCTTTTTTGTGCAATTTACTTGAAATAACATAAATCGTCATATTAGTTAAAACTGTAACAGAGAAGCAACATTTTTCATAAAAAAAATCAGAAAAATTGTAAAAATTAAAAAAATTGTTTGGAAGAATTGAAATTATAATTATGGTACATTATTGTAACATCAAGTTTAAGAGGGGGTTGCAGGCCCCCCAAACCCTCCTCCCCGCCAATAAATAACCCAATTAACATAATCAACACATTAATATGCTAATTAATATAAATTTTATTAAATCAACACTTTTATAAAAATATAAAAAAAGAAAATTCAATCGAAAGTTCTATAAGTAATATTAATAATACTCTGATATCTTATCACTTGATACTTTATTGCATAAACACATTAATAACAATGTATTATATATTTGAATACAATAGCAATAGATATGAACACAAGAACAATAATATAATAATATTAGACGATATTAATGTAAATCAAATTGCAATATATCATTAAATAAATATTCGTTTTTGTGTCGATGGCGCCATAAAAATTCGCACCAGTACGAATCGAGCATTTGCCATGTTCCCTTTTATCTACATTTTCGCATATTTCCACAAATTTTCTACATTTTGTGTACGAGCTCCAATGGTTGGATCAACAAAATTTTCGGAATGATTTACGTCACGTTAATGATTTACGGTATTATGTTTAAATTCATACCATTCTCTAAATGAGGAATATCTTGGTACGATTTTCATTTGTCCAAAATTATCAAGGATCCTTTTTCAATGCATGTTTTAACTGTTTCTTACAATGTTTTCTTCGTTTTATCAGGAAATGCATAAATAAAGTAGTCTTTAGTCTCACGACAAATTCCACCGAATACCCACCCATCGGTTTGGTAAGACACGTCCTCTATTTTACTTTCGCTTAGAAAATGAAGATTCCTCATTTTCAACAGTCATCCCTGGTCCACCGATTTTCCGAAACTTTTTTTAACAAATTCTCCGCATAAACTTCTCTTAAATACATCTTCCAGTCGGTAATTGTCTCGGGAGACATACTTAACTCCTTAAAACAAAATTTGGTTAACATGTATTCATTTACCCAACAATAAATAAATAAAATGGTTGTGTGTAGTAGTAATTTTGAACTTTCCAGCCACGTAATTTTTCTCAATCCAATGTTCTTGCGACACTTTTTTTTTTACAAGTCCAATGAGTATTTTATCACTTATTTTCACTCTCATTTCGTGTTTTTTTTTTTTACACTTTTTAATTAAAGGTACAATATTTTTGGATTACAAAAATTTTACTGCTTCTTTTTCGTTGCTAATAACGCATACTAAAAAAAAATAAATTATTAGGCTCCATATTTAACTTAATCACGTTTAAAGCGTACAATAATTTTTTTTGGTATTGTTATTAGAATTCTAGTTAGTTTAAACAATGACATTAGAAATAATGAGCATCTGAAATATGCATTATTATTAGAAAGCTAGTTAGTGTAAATAATAACAAACATTAGAAATAATAAGCATTGTGTACATTATATTTGAATTTCTTTTCCATTTTCTTAATTATCGATTATTGGATTATTAGAGTTATTAGGTTATTTATTAGCGGAGGGGGGGGGGGGAAATTTTTATTAAAAAAATTGATTTTTAATTAAAATTAAACAAAAAGTTTATTATTTTATGTTGTTGAAAAAATGTGTTTCTCCTGTGAAATTTTTATTAATTAATATATTTCAATATATTCCAAGTAATTTGCACCAAAAAAGTGGGGGCGGAAAAACGAAAAAGTGCCGACGATCCTTTATTAATCTATACAGGATTTGGAGGGATGGTACGCCTCAAGTTAATTTTTACGGGCAACAGGTGCCCAGGTGCTCACCAATCACATTAATTTGTATCAATATCTGCGTGGGCTGGCAACTGATGAACTATGCGTCTGCGGGGAGGTCAAAATGAGCGAACACATGATGTTTGACTGCTCCGCACTTTGGGCAGGGGGCAAGAGATTGGGACATCCTAGAACTTAGTTCTTAACCAGTCAAGGGGAAAATTGACCACACACAAATGGCGAGAGCAGCATTGTCAGACTGTGTAGAAGTTTCTTGATATTGCTTTGTTAAATTGGCATCAGTAGTTTTCTAAGGAAAAAGGGTCCTACCGCGATGCTGTAGAAGCTAAACTCGAGATACAGCTAGACTATTTATACCTTAAAGGCTTGGTCATTATCTCCAATTAGAATTATCACGATGCTTCATAATGGGGGTTAATATATTCATTAAAGAAAAAAATTAACCCTTTTACTTCATAATATGAAAGATCAGACCAAGGACACCCAAATTTGATTTTATAAAACAATTTCCATTCCTCTAATTACGGTACATATGATAGTGAAGTGTGGGCCAAAAACAAACTGGATGATTCCTGTTTACAGCCAGCGAAGATGAGGTTCCTGCAGAGTGTGAAGGGTTGTACGAGAATGTATTGTATTAGGAATGTGATCATTCGCGAAGAAAATAAGATATACAATTAATCAAGGGAATATCCTGTATAAATTTAAACAGGACTTGGGGGGAAGGTATGCCTTTATTTAATTTCTAAGAGCAATGGGAGCCCAGGTGCTCACCAACCATACAAATTTAAAAAAATATATGTATAGGTTCGGGACCTGGCAACTGGTGAGCTATGCCTGCAGGGAGGTCCAGTCAAACGAAACATGATGTTTGACTATCCTGCTCTTAGGGGGTCCAAAACTCAGGCCACCCTGGAACTTAGAGGTCAAAGAGAAAATTGGCCTTTCATAAGTGGGCGATTCAATGTGGTGAGAGCCACATTTTCAGACTGTGTGGGAGTTTTGATGCGATTGCTTTGTTCAATTGGCATCAGTAGTTTTCTAAGGGAAAAGACTCTCACTGCTGTGGAAAGCTAACCTCGAGACATGGCTAGACAGCCAATTATAGCTTCAAGCACTGTAAATTGTGGACAGGGACTTGCTGGCATTCACCGACCAAGGCGTGGCAGGGAATTGATGTTGTTTGACAACATATTTTATTATTGACTAGTTAAATATTTTAGTATAGAGGGAGTGCACCTACGCAATTTGATTGTAATTTATACAAGTGTATGGTGGAACACAAAAGCGAGTGGTGTTTTTCATCTCACTTATTCCAATCACGCAATTAGGTTAGCTTTAGTGAACTAAGTAGGATATTGGTGCCTTAACTATTCGAGCTTAAGTAGCCCTTTGTGGAACAGACATTTGGTTTTATGCTTTCGGGCGACCAAATAGGGTGGTGGCGGGAGAAGTGCCAGTAAAGTAATTCATCCCAATTCTGTTAAAATCAGATGTTTTAAAAATTTGAAATCGCTTCCTGTTGTGTACGAAAATAACACGAATGCTTGGATGTCAAATGATATCTTTACATCTTGGGACTGTGAATTTAAGATTGATAATTATAAAACACTGCTCCTCATTGACAAATGTCTGCATCATTCAACGTTGCAAATTTTTCATGTGTAAAGTTATTATTCTTACCACCTAAAAACAGCATTTTTACAGTCCCTAGATCAAAGTGTTATCAAGTCTGTAAAAGTCCACTACAAGGAACACCTTATTTTACAAATTATACAAGATTTTGATCAAAAGAAAACACAATTAACCATTCTGGATGCTATAACTAAGTTACAAAGATCATAGAATGAGGTTTCTTCACTGACTGTAAAAAATTGCTTACAACATGCAGGATTTTTATCACAGACTGGTGAAGTTACTGACATATCATTCGTAGAAGAAACTTTAGCGGAATGAGCAATAGTGTACAAAACCAATCATTGTCAAATGTATTGTAAAAAGATTATCAAGAGGTTAACAAAGATTTAAAAACGCATGCAACTGTAACAGTCAATGATGTAGTGGTTTCAGAACTATTAGAAATAGACAGGAACATAGGTAATGACAAAGAAGGTATGATAAAGGACATCAACCCGCCTAATCTTCCAAACATTTTAATGGCAATAAAAACCATTTGCAGATTTATCAGTTTTACAGAAATTGCTAATGAAGAAACAAAGAGTGTTTGTTTTGATTTAGAAAAGAATGTCAAAAAACTGTATTACAACAACAAATGTTTGAAACAAAGCAAACTAACTGAATTTTTGCAGAAAATGTCTTTTACTTTACCATATTTGTATTTATTACTGCATATTTTTGTTTTTGTTTCTTTTATTACGTTAGTAAATTAATATTATTTCAAACGATTTTTATTTTACTGTATTATAATACTTGTTAGATGACAAATTAAAGTAGTACCACTAAGCTCCCTAACATTTGTTAGACTATCAGTCATAATGACCTAAGATTGTCAGTTCTTTGGAGGTCACTATAAACGATATTTATTCTCTCTCTCTTTCTCTGTATATATATATATATATATAAAGAACATTGTAGGGAGGGCTATCTACACCCCTAGTAGGAGCATCCCCATTTGTGGATAGGGAAAGGCTCTGTAGATATGCAGGGTAGGTGAAAAATAAAATACCGCCCATGGACCAACACAGAAATAAAAAACATCAGTTTCATGTGTTCCTGAATCGAATTGGGCAGCGGTTGGTCAGTGTTTCCAATGTTAGGAATGGCTGACTCTAGTAGCCTTCAAGGCTTACAATGTTGATTACATCTCAGTAATTTCTCTGGAAATTATCAAAAAATATTATTATTTATGGATGTTATGTGATGTTAATAAAAATACTACCCCACGTCTGGATCGGATCGCAAACCTGGTGGTAAAGGTGGCAGCTCGGGCTGAGCGGAAAGTCTGCCTGGAAACATACAATATCTGTCTCACTGAGAGTTTTTCAAGAAAGGTGGAAGAAGAAATGGCTGGTGTTGGTGCCTAAGTTGGGGAGGGATCTGTCATTCCCCTACTCATACAGACCTCTGGCCATGATTGACTCGCTTTCCAAGATATTGGGGCGAATGACCTAACAGCGTATCGCTGTTATCGAGAGGGTTGGAGGAGGTGGGTGGACCCTCCACGAAGCAATTTGGCTTTTACAGGGGTAGGTCTGCCTTGGATACTGTGGTGAGTATGTGCAATACAGCATGTAAATGCAGCAATGAAATGCATGTAAATGCATCACATCAAGTGATGTATTTCGCACATCAAATAGTAGTAGTATAGTTACTAAAAGGGTTTCTTTTAGCCCCTTTCTGGATTCCTTCCATTATATTTTCTAGTACTTTCTTCTTAATTGGTAGAAATCCATTACTCAGGTCTGTTATACTGGTCTTGATACAATATATTCAGTCTCATAGCATACATACGAAACAAATTAAATAAACAAGGCAGAATTCAATTACTTTAATGTGACCTGTAATTACTATCTCATATATCCCCTACTATGGTCATTCCCAAATAAAAAATAAACAAACTTATTTACTTGTAGCTTACAGCAAAAACACCAATCACCATTCCTGAATGATGAATGATCCTGATCATACCTGAGTGAATTTATGAGGCATTCAGAATTGGATTTACACAGGGGATACATGGGCCATGGCCCAGGGCGGCAAATTTTTGATTTTTTGAAACTGGAGAATCGGTTAAACTGTTTGTCATTTTGTTGTGTAGCTACTATGAATCAGTTCATATTCCAAACAATAGCATTATAGATGTTTGTTTGAGATTTTATTATTTTATGGCTTTACTGCCGTCACCAAGTTTTCATGTATTCATTATTTTCTTTATCTCCAGGATTTCTTATCTTTAGGAGAATAGAAATTTCGGACAGCTTCAAATTTTATATGTATACGGTCACTCATTTTTGTGCCTTTCATTTATTACTCGCTGTTGTTAACGGTTTGAGAGCTATTACCTGATATTCACAGCCAGGATCAGATCTTGCCTTCTCTCCAAATATGCACCCTCAATTAATTTACGATGGTTAAGTGTGTAAATTGTTTTCGAAACTCTTACATTCGAGTACATTGCTTAGTTTGGTAAACAAGTCCTCCTCTATACAAGTAATGTGCTACCATTTGAGCTGAGAATTGAAACTTCGACAACTTCGTAACCGATAATTTTTATTTCTGAATGTTAAGTGAGCCGTTTTTTTATATGTGTATCGCATTTTAATATATTTTATCCTGCTATTAAAAAAGTTTCATCAAATTTATGAATATCAATGATTGAAAAGGTAAAAAGTGAAACCGTGTTAGTGCATAGCAGTTACGTACATATTTTTCTAATTCTTAATTTTGACTACAGATAGAATACTATGAGTGACTATTGATAAAAGTGTAGTGGAGCTGCTAACAGAAAAAGGGCGGTGGAAAAATTACAAGCAGAAAACAGGTGTTATCGAAAACACCAAAACTTCAAACATGCTTCAGTAAAAGTAAGAAACATTCAATTTTTTATTTATTTCATTATTGGGTATTTTTTTTTAAATAAAAAAGTACAGTGCTTGATTTGCATTAAATGTTTTTAGTGCTTGAAATTTGTTAATTTAAAAAAATAAATAAATTCTGAAAAGTACATTAAAATTAAGAACAAGGCCATTAAAAGTTTTATTTTATCTAGGGTTATTTTGACCGAGTATTATTTTGTCTTTTTATTATTTGTCTATATAACTTTTAAAATTTCTTTATTTGCTAGGAATAGATGATCAATATCCACCAGTATCAGTCGGACCATCAGATACTTCAAACGAACAAAGTGATGAGTTTCCAACAGAGATTTCCGACCATCAAAGTGGTAAATGTTTGATATAATATTTTTTAACCCATCACCTGCCAGTGATGCATATCACAACCTGTATCAATGTTCTATCAAATGATAATAATTCAGATTCAAGAAGAATCAAAGTTTATTGATACTGAAATTGAAGTTTCTGAAATATAGTATTGAACTGTGAAAAATTGTGTTGATGAATTTTTCAAGAAAAGAAAATTTGTTTCAACAAGAAACTTGAAAGTCATTAAAAAATTAAGTTAAATATTAGTTTCTTTATAGTAATTTATGCTTTAGATAATAACCCAAGATGAACAGACATCTATTTAAAAAATGTAAAAAAAAAAATTATTTTTTTTAAATATTCTAGAAAATGTGATTTTCTAGAATGATATTTTTTAATCTGTGTATAGCAATTTGATTATTCCGCATTTATACAACAAAAGTAAAGTACAGTGTTAATGTGCTCATTTATAAATTTGGTACAACAAATGATTCATGTTTTCAGTGAAAAATAAATTAAAATCACGTATTAACTTGATCTTGTTTATGAAAAATTATTATTTTTGTGGATAGTTTTTTTGTACTTATTTAGATTTTTCGGATAAAAAAAATTACTTAAACATTTCTTCAACATTCTTTTCCATCCAACTGTTTCTTTAAAGACAATTGTTCAACAGAGCCAAATAATCTATAAAAAATTATTATGTTATTTAATCTTTTCATTCACACTTTTTTTCTAGGATTTAAAAACAACTTCATATGCAATATAATTAAAATGACACAAAAGATGATTTTTCGATAAAAAATTTTTTATACATCTTTTTTTTGCAATAACATTTGTTAAGAACAATTTTTCGTCTGAATTTTATATTTTGCAGGTTTTATTACTGATAATCAATCTTATAAACAAAAAAGTTTGAACAATTAAAAAGAAATTGTAAAAAAATAAATAAAATCGATTTTAAAAGCATGTACAATATTTTGTCCATGGTGAGTGAATGGGTTAAATTAGGCATTTCAAAATAGTTCATCAAAATAATTTTTTAATTTCTACGAAAGTGAAATGAATGAGGTAAATATTTTTTAGATTGCTGAATACAAACTTAACATTAAAATAAAGCTTTTTAAAATATCAATAATGGCGGATCAAAAATAAAACATCTGATATTTTCTTGAAATAGAAAGAGATTTTTGTTGGTACATTCGGAAATTTTTTTCAATGCAAATTTTTCCACATTCAAACACTTGAAATGATAATCAGTGATGGAAGTTGATGTTTTTTTATGATTTTCAGGTTCAGCAGGTAATGGGTTAAACATTTTGTCTGTTTTTCAATAAATATAAGTTTTTTTTCTATTTTTCAGGGACAAATGCTTCACCTGAAACAATCAATTCACCTAATAAATGTGAATTTTCAAAAGAAGTCATTTGCAACAATAATGAAATCGTTGATAAAGAACCAGCAAAATGGATCATTAATGATTTTACTCATTAATGTTTGTGATCAGAACATAAATGAGGATTTCACTAAATCCAAAAGAGTGTACGACGATGGCAGAGTGAGACAATGCTAGCAAGCTTTATTTCATAGAAATCTTTTGAATGGAGAAAAAACACCTTGATCAGCTTGTTTACTCAGAAAGCAAAGGATCTGTTTTTTGTGTAGCATGTCTTCTTTTCAATTCACAAAATGATTGTTCTTTTAGTGGAAAAGATGAATTTTATGACTGGAAGCACGCAAGTCAACATATAAAAGAACACAGAAATTCTCAGAGCCATAATAAATGCATTTCGAATTTAAAACAATGAGCAGATTGTCGAGCACAAATTGACAGAGATTTGACTAAGCAATATGATGATCAGATTGCTTATTGGAGAAATGTACTACAAGTAGTAGCTGCTATCAAAGCATTAGCTGTGCAAGGACTTCAATTCAGAAGCAGTAAAGAGAAGTTCAGTTCTAAAAATAATGGGAATTTCCTGATACTTCTCGAATTTTTAGCTGAATTCGATCCATTTCTGGCTAATCATATCAACACATTTGGCAACAAAGGAAGTGGCAGTACTAGTTATATGTCCAAAACTATCGACAAATAATTTATAGGATTCATTGCTAACAAAGTAATCTCTGAAGCCAAACTGGGAAAATACGTTTCTCTTGTAGTTGATTCAACTCCAGAAATCTCGCATGTGGATCAATTATCATTTAATTTGCGGTATGTGAAATCCGACAGCGTTCCTGTGGAGAGATTTTTACAATTCATTGAAAATCCAGGACACAAAGCTGAAGTATTAGCTGCTGCAGTTTTTACAACATTACATACTTTGGGATTGAATATTGCTGACTGT
>JAAAKQ030149388.1:0-12999 GCA_010016005.3 Zanna intricata
GGCACAGACATTCGGTCTTATGCTCTAGGGCGACCGAATGGGGTGGTGGCGGGAGAAATGCCAGCAAACCAAATATCCTTGTTAAAGTTGTGGATGTGCTCACCACACAAGATAAATTCCTAACGGAATTTAGTCGAATCTCATAGGGAATTATTTCCAAGGTAATTATTGCCAAGGTACCTCGGCAGGAACTCAAGGTTCCTGCCGCGGTAGTTTGAGGCAATGGTACCTCTAGGAGCTGACTTTATGCTTAGTTGCGGGTCCGGCTCCAGGGGGCGGGGTAAATAAATATGATTAAAAAAAAATATATTTTTAAAGAAAATATTACTTTTTAAGAAATAAAATGTGACCTAATTGGAATTATTCTTTGATATAAAAGTTTTGAGAATTACTAATAATATTATTCATCTAAGAAAAACCAAGATTTTTTCTTGGAAAAATTATTTATTAAAATTTTTATCATGTTATTTTCGTATTTTTAATAAAATGTATTCATTGAAGGTATTAGTGAGGTGGTATTAAACAAGAACATAAAATAAAAGTAAAATAAAGTATTAGATGTAGCATTTTAAAGGCGAAAAAATACGAGTTTTATGTAATTTATATTAAATAATGTATATTATTACAGAAAGAAACATTATAATATTAAAAAAATACTCAAGAGGATCTGATTTATTTTTTTCCTGACATTTCTTGGAAAAACATCATCTTATTTTACTAAAGAAAAATACACGTATTATTAAATGTAACATATAATTTGTTTTTTTATTTTTCTAATATATCTTTAAAAAGTTTAATAATAATATTTTATATACAAAATGAATAAGCAGCAACATATTTTGAAAATCGTTTTTAATTTTATTTTAAATATTTTTGAACTATAGTAAACCAGTAGTTATTATTATTAATAGAGAAATTGAAATAATACCAAAATTCCTAACTTCATGTTTGTGTTTAATGTATAAATTGGATGATAAAGTAATATTTTGGAATTACTGTGAATTATTATGATCCGTGAAATTCCGTAGTAGCATATTAGAAACATTTATTAGGCTATTCTATATATTATTGTAATGTTAAGTTGTTTGCGTCTCTCGGTTACGCTATCAATTACAGCAATGGAGTGAATTTAAAGCCTACTGAGCCACGATATCTGTCTAAAGACAGATCTAGGTGGGGACTAGTTGCCTTATCATTTACTATAGTTATTCAACTGTTAGTTGAATGCTTCGCGGGGCTGTCTCAAGTTATTAATCATAACAGCAGAACTACACTGAGCCCCGTAGAATATTAATTCTGCAATTTATCACAACATACGGCGGTGGTGTATATTCAAGACATTGTCTCATGTTTTATGTTTGAGCTGGGACTGACACTGATGGATCCTCGGCAGAATACCAATTGTTCTCTCTACTTGATGATGTCATTAGCCATCATTTCTCTGCTCGTATCCTCATTCTTACTCCTCTCGTCCTTTATAATTCTGTTGTATTGTCTTAATAATTCAGCTCTACATACACTGCCCCTTTCTTTATTATTATTATCATCATTGTTAATAAACCTCAATATTTTTAAAAATACAACATTTTAAGTAATATCTTTAAAATTTTTGAATTAAAATTTCATAGAAGTTGTATTAAATTCAAAAGTGTTTTTTTTTTTCTATTTGAATTCAACCTTTGCATTATCATTACATCGAAGCAGAATTAATTAAATGTCGCAAAGACAAATCATAAATTGATTATTTCTTTAAACATAAGATTTTTAAATGCTTGCATGAATGTTTTAGACACTCAATTTAAAGTCAATTCTTTAACTATTTCGTTAATTTACAACCATTTTCTGATTATGAACTGAATGAAATTTATATATATATTTTAATTTTAATAATATTTGATCGTAAACTAATGTTATTTATATTTATATAAGAAGAACATATCCTATACCATAATGAAGATTATAATTATTAACAGATTAATTATCCGAATTCTGGATGACGAGAAGAGTCAGTAATACAGTTCCATTAATTTTTACTAGTTATATCAATTAATCTTTCAAAAGATAACATATATATATATATATTTCTTTATTTATATCTAAATATTTAGGGTGTATATACCCTAAATAATTTATTAACCATTATACGAGATCTGTTCAGAAAATAGCCGAACACTTTTAATTACGGGCTTACAGAGTATTTAGTGATGTGCGGTTGGCAGCATTGTGTTTCGCATAACTTTCTCTGTAACCACATGTTCTTGGATTATTGGTATCTGGTTTAGTTTTCGTGTTATTGTTATTTGAGTGGAACGATTTTAAGTATAAGTAGCGATTTTTAGAAGCAACGATACAACGTAAAAATTTGCGTGTAACTGGTAACATTTAATTTTTCTGTTTTTATTTAAAATTAAAAGAGAAAAATACAAAATTAATCTCTTAAGTATAAAAAATTGGTAATATCTCTGAATTTTTAAGAATATTAACAACAAAATAAAGTTTTATTATTTATTAAGAGAACAGGTTAAAAACTTTTCTCTTAATAAATGTTAAAATTTTACAATTATGTTATAAACATAACATTATTTATGTTATAAATAACACAAACATAACATTGTTTATGTTATAAATTGATTTTATAATTACCCACCGGGTCTAGTGGTAATTTCGTCATCGAACATAACTTGTCTAACAGCTGATTGATTTTTGAAATCGAAGATTCTGAGGTTCAAATCCTAGTTAAATCTAGCTGCTTTTATACAGATTTGAATACTAAACAATGGATAATGGTGTACTTTGGTGGTCGAGATTCAGTTAACTTCACGTCACAGGAATGGTTAGCCTAAGTCTAAACAAGAGTACACCTCATTTACACGTCATACGATTCATTTTCATGTAATTGGCTAGAGGGGTTGCTTATTGGTTACTAACTAAACAATTTGCAACATACACATTTGGAAATAAAAAAAAAATTATCTCAAATATAAAAAAAATAATCTATGAGAATCCTGAAAATCGTTGAATCTACGAAAAAATAGACGCACTATTTTACAATAAAAAGGTAATATAAAGAAGTAATTAAAGTATAAATATTGTAAATTTACAGATTAATTGTACTAATGTAGTTAACCATTTTTTCTTTTAACAGTAATAAACCCAGAAAGTTGAGAAAATGTTGCGTTTTCTCGTACTAATATTTTGGTCTAACAGAACCTTTTTCCATTTCATTGTATTTTTCTTCTTTTTTTTTTTTACTGATAAAAATATGTATTTTCCAGCCTCCCTTACCAAAGAACAGTAATCTTCCTTGCTCCCTAGTGCTCACTCACCAAACCATCATAACTAATCATATTTACATTATCAGAAGAGTGGTCATAATTTCCTTTAAAATCTTCTTGGTTTTCAGCTTCTATTGCCAAGTATTTTGCAATGTTACATTCAAAAATATCTTATTTTACATATTGTAACAAAATCATCAATCAGAAAAAATTGTTTACATAAGAAATTAACTATTATAATACATCTTTATAAAATATTAGCTGGGTAATATAAACTATAGTTTAGTTAATAGGTATATATAAATATAATATAATATAATAGGTATGTATAATATAATTAAACTATAGTTAATAGGTAATATAAAATATAGTCGTCTAAAACAAAACAAAAAATATACAATCAAGAGATATTATTCAACTCATTAATAATAATGAGAGAAACTGCTGATTATGTAACATATTTAATTAAAATACTCAATATAAATGGGAAAAATAAAACTGTACGTCTCGGGGAAAAAAACGGTTGCGCAAATATTCGCTCACTAGATAGCAGAAGATTATATCACTAGATAGCAAAAACTGAATGGAATGTTATATTAAAAAATACATAACTGAAAGACAAATCAATTAACTTAGAAGGAAGTTAACTTTAAACAAAAAGATATTCTATTATGCAAAACTATGAAGATCTGAAGTAAGTACTTGAAGATAAAATATACAATCAACTACCTACTCAAATTAAATCTTGAATTCTTTTAAATTGTATGGTATTTTTATTAAATCGTCTACAAATTAATTTTTTGTTAATAAATTTTATGATTATTTCTAAATTGTAATTTTTTAAAATTGCTGTTACTATTTCTATTTTTCATATGTAATAATTTTAATGAACATTATATCAATTTTAGTGCTTTCAAGTTCATAAAATAATATAGGATTATTTTATGAACTTGAAACACACTATTAAATTTTTATTTCATTAATCAGTATAAGTTTCCTTGAGTTACAGAGTCATAAAAAAATGAAATTGCGACACACATATTTTAGTATCCTGAAAAAAATCTTATAAGTAAATAAGATTTTTTTCATAAAAAAATCATAAGTAAATACTCTATACAAATAATTATACATTTTATAGATCTCGTCACAAATTATAGATGAGTGTACCTACTAAAATGAAAAACAAAGGAGTTGATCTAGCATTTGGCATAAGTATTAAGGAAAACTATAAGAAAATCTTTATCAGGCAGTATTAAAAATTAATGAATAAAAACAGTAATGGTAATTGATCATTTTCAGAAATAATGTTATTATTTACAACAATTACGTGAAAGTACTTAATAAATAAAATATTTGTATGTTTAACTTTAATTGTAAAATATTTTAATTTCTGTTAAAATTTATGTTTATTGAGAATACAAAAAAAAAAATCAAGTTTATATGTAGTGTCTCATGAAGTAAAGGGGAAACTTTCAGTGCATATTTTAATGGTAAAAAAAAAAAAAAAATAATATAAATGAAGGTCTGGAACCGTTTTTATTCGAGTTACGGCTAGCGAAAGATTTTACCCGGATTTCAAATCTTCTAATAAAAAGCAGCCCTTAGGTAATTTTTTGGGAACCAAATTAAAATGTTAAGTTGGTATTTTCTTATGGAATTGTAGCTTGGAAATAGGAAAAAGTTCCAGAACTGCAACTCCAGCAAAATTCTTTATCGAAAATAGTTTTTTTTTTTCAGGTTTGCTGTTCAATAGTTTTGTTAAATGACTAACAAATGCAAAATATCTAGAAAAAAGATTTCTATAGAATTTAATTTTGAGAAAATAAAAGTAAATACACAACTAATAAAATGTAAATAAACTTTTAAAAAATAAGTCTTTTATTGAAGCAAAACTGACGAAAAAATAGACAGAAAATAGTATTATTCTGTACGTAATAAACATTATTATTTATATAGCAAAACAAAAAAATAAACTACATGAAATGATAACAGAAGACAAATCCTCAGTTATATTAATTTTCGAAATTATCTCTTCAATAACAATGTACACAGCACTCTTCCCGAAGTAAATATTTTGGTGGCTTTCCATATCATCTCAGGATCGTTTCGTATAAACTCAATAGCGTTTCGTATTTTAATGAGTAACTCTTCTTCAGTATTAATTTTTTGGTATACCATCGCTTTCATATGGACTCAAATGAAATAATCTTACGATTGGGCCAATCGATTGGTCCACCACGTCCAATGCCACCATCTTGCTGGAAAATAGAATTTGCATTCTAGTTTGTAAACGTATATCCTCCATAAGAGCCAGCAAATTATTTTCCAAAAAATAAACCTACATATCTCCAGTAAGATTTTCATGAAAAAGAAATGATTCCAGAATTTTGCCATAAATAGTGCCGCACGAAACATTAATGTGAAATTTATGTTGGAAACTTGTTTCCACAGTACCATGTGGATTATCAACGTTGTGTAAAAGTCGGTGACAAAATTTTGACCGTTGGGAGTAACTTGTATAAGTTTTGTTGCTAGATCTTAAACATTCATTAGTCATTTAACAAAGCTATTGTATTACAAATAAAAAAAAACTTTTTTTTCTGCACCGAATTTTGGAACGGATATCTTAAGAACTACTGGATTTGCAATTCTGAAAGCTGTTTTATCCCATTTTCCAACTCAAATTACATAAGAAACCACCAACTTTATTCCTTAAATTGGGTTCCAAAAACTGCAATAATAAATAATAAAAAAAGCCAAAAAAATTGGCTTCTTTTTATCAGAAAAGCGGAAATCGGAGTGAAATCTTCCGCTAGCCGTAACTCGAAAACAAAGCTTTTCTAAACCTATGCTTATATGAACTTTTTTCATTATTTTCACCGTTTGAACAGCTCCGGAAAGTTTCTCCATTTCTTCGTGAGACAATCTGTATGTAATAATATTTTAGTAATTAAATAGTAATATTAAATTAAATTTGGCCTACACAATAATTCTGTTTTTATAAAATTAAATCTTTTAATTTGATTTTAAATAAATTGATTGAAAATCTTTTAGATGGTCTTCTTCTTTCCGATTAACATCTCTTAAGCTGGTTGGCAGTAGCTCTCCACTCTTCTCTCTTATCAGCTTTTCTCTTTAGTTTCCAGTACGAATTAAAGTTCATATCATCCATTATCTGTTTTATGTATTCTAAACATGGTCTTCCCCTACAGTTTTTCTCTTCCACCATTCCTTCTATTATCCTTTTAACTAGGCCTTGGTGTCTAAGAATATTTCCTATTAGTTGCACTCTTCTTTTCAATTGTTTTAGCAAGATTCTTTGTTCATTATCTCTCCTAAATACCTCCTCATTTGATACTTTTTCTATCCAACTTATCTTCAGCATCCTTCTATAACACCAAGCTTTAAAAGCCAAAAGCCTTCTTTTTTCAGCTTCACCAATTGTCCATGACTCACTACCATATAATGCAATACTCCACATAAATGTTCTTAGTAAATTCTTTCTCAACTCCAGGCTAATATTATTTGATGTAAATAAATTTTTCTTTTTGTAAAAGGCAGTCTTTGTCTGATGTGTTCTGCTCACTATTTCATTTTTGCTTTTTCCATCATTCGTTATTTTACTTTCTAAGTATTTAAACTCTTCTACTTCCTGAATAGCTTCACCTTTCGGTTCTATCGCTGTTTTTGGTGTAAACTAGTATTTTGGTTTTTTTAATATTAATGCCCATGTGAAATTCTTCCATTAGTACCCTGTCCATTACAGTTAAGATTTGTTGCAAGTCTTCTTCGTTTTCTGCAATTACAACTGTATCATCTGCAAATCTGAGCATATCAATACTTTCTCCGTGAATCTTTTTATACCTTCACTTACTTCCTCTCTAATTCTATTTATGGCCTCTTGTATATATAAAATGAACAAATATGGAGACAATGTTCAGCCCTGTCGTACTCCTTTATTAATGCTTGCTTCTTCTTCTTATTTGTTTCCACAATTAATTGTTCCCATCTCGTTCAGAAAGAGATTTTAAATAAGAGGTTTTGGATCGTAATATATTTTTTTCAAAAATAGAAAATAAAGAAGATAAGGTTCTTCTTTGTAGAACGAAATACTATATTGAGTATCGGGAAATATTACTAGTACCTGTTTTGATACAAATTATTGTTATTTTTAAAAAATAAATTATTACTTTTTGATTTACTTTTAAGAAAAGGTCGGACATTTATATTATAAAGGTCGCATAGAATATTAAAATCTTTAACTTACAAAAGTTAGTTCGTATAAATCATATTTATCAAAAGCAAACAAAGATCTGTTAACCTAATTTTGTAATTTGAATACTCATTCGACTTTTTTAAGTAACTTTAAGATAAAATTTATGTGTTTTACTCTGTTTCCCGAATAAAAAAATGCTTTGTTACTTGCATAATAAAAAATAAAAAGAAAAAAAATTAAGAGGTAGACATCAAAAGTAGATTACAGTACAATGAAAATAAGTTACAAGCGGAAAATAATCCTCTATTCTATGTATGGAAAGAGTTTTTACTTCTTCCAAGAATTATATTCATTCTTCACTAGCTTTTTTATTTTTTTACAGTGTGTAACATAATTGCTAATGAAAAATATTTCTTGGTACGCATTGTTGCTACTGTTTTTAATTGTTATTTCGCTTTAGACAGAAAAACACATGCTATTACAAATAAATACTTAGAGATTCTTGTTCAATAGTACAACACCGAGCGCTGTTTTCTGAAAAATTTTCTGTCATTGTTTTCAGAAATTAATTGATAATAAAATAATGTATAATTAATTAATCTATTAATAATAACTTAGTTTTACTGTGACGTTTTGTATGACGATTATTGAATTAATTGATTTTCAGTTTTTTAAGATGTATTTAGTATTTGTACAAGTAATTACGCCTTATACGGATACGCCTTGTATCTACATACCTTTTAAGCCCATGGGGCTGGTCTAGTGGTTAACGAGACATCGCGAATCATGTGATTTCGAAGTCGAGAGTTCTAACATTCAAATCTTCTTAAAAGTAGATTTATACGGATTTGAATACTGGATCGTGGATACCGGTGTTCTTTGGTGGTTGGGTTTCAATTAATCACACCTATCAGGAGTGGTCGACCTCAGATTGTACAAAATTGCACTTCATTTACACTTCATAATACCTTACGGTAGTTCCGGAGGCTGCACAGAAAAAGAAAGATATCTACATACCTTTTACATCATTAAATGATATATCATGTATTTACATGATATATCATAAATTTTATTTAAATTGAATTTTATTTATTTAATAATTTGATTTTTAATAATAAGAATAATGTTGGCTCATTCTGTTACTGCCATGAATACATATGTATATCTATTATGTAGAAATGTAGATACATATATATATGTATATACATATAAAACATAGAAGAAAAAACATGTCGTGAGTGATTCATAATCAATGTCCAGTAAAAATTAGTGAAGATATACTTATTAATACAGTTCCTGTTACGGTGTAACTATACATTAAGAAAGAAAGTTTTTGAAATTTCGAATTTAAAGGGTTAAAATAGAGTAATAATGAAATTTCTATTCCTTTTTTCTTTTCTTTTAAATCAGTTTGAATTTTTGTCTGTGTAATCTTCAACTAAATATTTAAAAATCAATTTATTGATTTTTTTTTTTAAATTTGATTTTGTAAAAGGTGAAGAAGGATAAAACAATTTCGAACAATGATTCCAAAGTTTCTCATTTCCGACTATACTAAATGAAGTATTCACTAGATCCCTTGTAATATAATATAATAATATTCTTCAGATAAATATATCGTTACCATTTTTTTTTAATTTCGATTTTTGGAGTGGAATCAAAAGTTTTTTAAACAAAATTTGGTTTAAATATTTATTTTATTGATTTGGAATTTTAACTTAAATCGCATGCTAATAATAATAATAAAAATGTATAATTAATTTAAATAAAAAAACTATTAACATCCAGGTTATCTACCAGGTTGGCAACCACTTAATTTTTATTCCAAAATGAGATAAAAATGTTTTCTAATTTTGAATGTCAGTACAAAGAAAAAAAACAATCAATAATAATATAAAAGTGATAAAAATAACAACGTTTCGAATTAATGATTCACAGATCATAGATAAACCGTAAAATAATGTCTTTATTAAAAAAAGAAAATCTGATGTGGATACTACATGTCTTCCTTAAACGCCTACGTTTTTTTTCTTTTTTTTTTTTTTTTTTCTTTAACTCCGGAACCACTGTTAAGGTATATCTTCAGAAGATGAGATGAATGAATTGTAGCGTGTGTGAAAAATGCCATGCCTGACCGGGATTCGAACCGGGACCTCCGGATGAAAGACCGAGACATTACCACTCGGCCACGGAGGCCTTGTACGCCTAATAAATTACATATACATTTTTTTTTTAAATGAAAGATACAAAAAATTTGTTTCATTAATAACTTCTTTTTTCTTTTTGTTGTTATTTTTGCATTATTATTTATCGTAAAAAATTTCTTACAATCAAAGATTAATAAATCAATATAGTAAAAATAATGAAACTAAAAAAAAAAAAAGGAGATGAAATCTGATTCGAACCGATGTGCCTTCCCCATGTAAGATCCAAATATATCATTAATTAAAATTTTATTTGGCTGTAATTCTGGAAACAATAAAAATAAGTACCACTTATGATATATCGTTAAAAAGCTCTCAAAGAGATTTTAATACTCTAGTTAAGAAAAAGTTAAAAATCCAAATATTTTTTGGATTTTGTTCTTTTTCGGACACTTTTAGTTCAGTTGATTGCAATAGTTCACAACTAAATATTACAACAGTCCTAAGTCCAAAATTTCAACATTTTTGGGTTAATTGTTTTTGAGTTATGCGAGATACGTATGTAACTCAGGCCGAGACTAGTCAAAGTGAATTCAGGGATGGTCAAAATGGATATTTCCTTTGAAATCTGAAAGCCGAAATTTTTCACGATTACAATACGTCCTTACACTTCATACAAGGTAGTAAAATTATCAAACTTTATTTTATTTTTCTGTTTAAATTATATTATTATTCCTAAAGTGTACGTTGCAATCTGTTCAATTAGTGAATTATAGCAACCCACCTCCTCAATGAGGTGAGGTTATATGTACAGTTTATCATGTAAATCATATGTAGTCTTTTAGTGTCCCAAATTCATCCAATCCTGAGATGTGCGGTTAATTGAACCCCAACTACCAAAGTACACCGGTATCCACTATTATATACGTATAAATGTAACTAAACTTTTACTAGCATTTAACCTGAGAACCTTCAACTTCAAAAATCAGCTATTAAACAAGTGATTTGCAACGAGGAGTTTACCACTAGACCCTGGGGTCTTCTGTTTAAATTAACGTTAACTCTATTACGGATATGAATTTTATATTCCATAATGAGCTAAAACTGGAATAGAAAAGAAATAAATAATGAAATAAAAATAGTGTTTTCTTACGGTATATCTTAATGTTGTAGTGGAAGCTATAAATTAAAATTTTCTGATCTATAGCAGTATAAAAGTTTTGCTAGTAATTGAAACAGAAGATATAAAAATCCATTCAAGATTTCTAAAAATTAAGGAATCATTTCATCTGTCTATATATTTTAGCAATATTTATCTTTATTTTTTTATGCGAGACGTTTTCCTGTGAACTGATTTTTTGCCGCTACACAACTAACTGAAATCAAATTAATTTCATGTGAGATTATTAATTTCTGTTGAAGTTAATAGAAAAAAAAACCTAAATCTCACGTAAATTAAAAGTTATTCATATCATATCACAATATTTCATTTTATTTTTATTTAAGTTAATTGAAAATTTTGTTGTTTAATGTGTACAAACAATTAATTTACAAATAACAAGACTTTGTTAGTTCATTAAAAAGGAAAGATACTCGAAGATAAATCTGAAAAATTTGTCGATTTGTGAAAAATTTATCGTGTAATACTGAATTATGTATTACTAATACATGATAATATTATTTTATCATCATAAAAGAATGCCAATTTAACATAGAGTCAATTACTAAATAAAGATTCCAAGGTCTTAGGACCATCCCAATATTAGAAATTTAAAAAAAAAAAAAAAAACTTTAATTCTTTTAAACTTAATTTTTAATAATAATAGTAATTCATAAAAAAAAAGTTTGTGAATTCAGATATTTAAACGCGCTTACTAAACGTCAAAATTCGTGGAGAAATTTCTTTGTAACTTCATATTTTCTCTGGAGGGAAATTTATTTTTTTGTATGAGGATTCAACGCCTAGTACTGTTATATCCCTTTTTATATCTTTTGATTAGCAGTAAAATTCTGCTGTATTATTCTTATACAGTGAATAATATAAAATTTCCTTTTCTAAGAATTTTTATTAAAAAAAATTTGAATAACATAAAATTTCCTTTTCTACAAATTTGTATTCCATTCTTTTACACAGAGCTTTAAATATATGTAACAAAACTTTTAAATGATTAATTATAGATATTTATATATATTCTTCTTTTAATCGCACCTTTGCTGTTAAACTGAATTTTTATGACATTTTATCTTTTATATTATTTCAAACGTAAGAAATACCGACCGGAGTTATATGTTCCGGAAATTTGATTAATCATCTGATTACCCGTAATTGCCCGTGAATTTTATTAATCCTTTCCAGTGTTGAAGAATTACATATATATATATATGCTATTTTTAACGTTAATTAGACAACATTAGTGAGCGTAATATTAGGTTGATTAGATTACGATTTCGATAATCAACCTGAAAAAACGAGGTGCGCGCCTGGGGATGAACCGTAGCGATGTGTAGGTCCAGAGAGGCAGCTCAATTGCTGAGGATGCCCTGGTCCTGTACATATGCAAGAGTGTTTTAGATCGAGATACTTCTAATGACGGATGGGGTCCTCGAGGTATGTGAGGGTCGAGCACGAGGGGAGATCCGGGTCTGCGAAATGCACACCTAGCTCTCGGTAGGGATAGGAGTTGGGTGGAGGAAAGTAGATATCCAGAGGAGGGGTATTTCGGCATCACACAAGTAGAGGGTCGGAATGTCTCGATGAGACTGGAGAGACTCCAATGGGCATCCAGTGATTGGACCCAAACTTGGAGGGTGGTAGGTTAATCTGCTGAAAAAAAAGTTAATATAATCTGCCGGTTCCGTGGCGCAAGTGGTAGCGTCTTGGTCTTTCATTTGGAGGTCCCGGGTTCGAATTCCGATCAGGTATAGCATTTTCTCACGCTACAAAAATTTTCATTCATCTCATCCTCTGAAGCAATACCTAACGGTAACCACGGAACTTAGAAAAAAAAAACAGAAAAAAAATAACGGTTATGATAATCTAACCAAACATAACCTACGCTCGCTTAAATCGACTATGTTTTGATTATTTACTTATAATAAATTCAGCAATTATTGTTAATAATCGATATATTATTTTAATATGTAAAATAAGTTAATGTAAGTAATATGAAAAATAACCGGTATATTTAATAAATTGTTATATATTTATTAAGTTCTCCAACATTGGTGGTGGTGTAATCAAATTCGTCGTAATTATGCATAATCACAAACTAATCAAATTTACCGTAATATATATATATATATATATATATATATGTATATATATATATATATATGTATATATATATATATATATATATATATA
>JAAAKQ030149421.1:254-12996 GCA_010016005.3 Zanna intricata
ATGTGCATATGTATGTGTATGTATATGTGTGCATGTATGTGCATATGTATGTGTATGTATATGTGTGCATGTATGTGCATATGTATGTGTATGTATATGTGTGCATGTATGTGTATGTGCATGTGTATGTATATATGTATGTGCATGTGTATGTATATATGTATGTGTATGTGTATGTATATAAGTGTATGTGCATGTGTATGTATATATGTAAGTGCATGTGTATGTATATATGTGTGCATGTATGTGTATGTGTATGTATATGTGCATGCGTGTATATGCGTGTGCGTGTATATGCGTGTGCGTGTATATGTGTGTGCATGTATGCACACATGTGCGTATGTGTATGTGCATGTATGCACACGTGTGTGTATGTATATGTGTGTGTGCGTGTATGCACACATGTGCGTATGTATATGTGCGTGTATGCACACATGTGCGTATGTATATGTGCGTGTATGCACACATGTGCGTATGTATATGTGCATGTATGCACACGTGTGTGTATGTATATGTATGCATGTTCACATGCATTTTGTACTGTAGTGTGGTGTTGCCTCTGAGTTGTTGCTGCCTTGTTGTCTGTGCTGACTGGTGTCAGAGCACCTCAAAGAGTTGCTATTACTGAATCAAAAAGGATTGTCTCTAATTTTTAGGTCTGAATTTACCTTTAAATACTGTTTTTAGTTTAATATACAATTGTATATCTTTAAGAACAAGATTTAAATGTTAAAGCAGGTGGACCAATGCAGAATCAAAGAGCATATAGTGCAAGCAATACTCTTTATTGTGTCATACAAAACACTATAGAAACGTGTAGAAGCCCAGCCAAACATGTCTGCGAAGTTTCCAAGACGGTGGTCAAGTACACAGACATAATTTTTATCCCTAACCTTTCTCCACAAATGTCAACCTTAATTTTAATTGTAACCTTTAAAACATGGCACAGACCGACCTGCTCAGAACTACACTTTTTAAAAAAATTAAAAAAAGTATATTCTTAAAACAAAATTCCTTGAAGATAATACGTTACCTTTGGACCCATAGTAACAGCAACTGCATCTGCTAATATATCAACACCCTGCAACATAAGACCCCGTACCTCAGGTCCAAACCTTACATCCTTTGCATAACATCGCATATGACAATGACTAAGCTGTTTTGATGCAACACTCCTCAACAATCTTGGAAGTCTATACATCTGCAAAAAACAGAACATGGATAGGAAAATTCACTTAATTATACACATTAACTACATCAAAGTTATGGTACATTTACTTACAACAATGGTGGGGAAAATATGCCAACTTTACTGAACCTTTAAATTTTAGCACAAATATCAGGTGAAATTTTAAATTAACATTTATTGCATAACTTGTCCACTACTGAAACACCACTAAATATTTCTACATTAAAGAAATAAATTCATCAAACTATTATTTACAATTACTATAGACTTTCAAGCAAAGTCTTGCATAAATTCATCAAACTATTATTTACAATTACTATAGACTTTCAAGCAAAGTCTTGCATAAATTCATCAAACTATTATTTACAATTACTATAGACTTTCAAGCAAAGTCTTGCACAACTTCATTTCATACATACTTTTTTTATTTCTGTTAACAATTAAGTCCTTTTAATGTAATCTCATAGTGGCCTTGGAATTTAGAAATTTATAAAAGATAGGGAAAATTACGAAATAAGATTAATTTTTTCATACAGCAAAGTAAATTAACGAGGTCTAAATTTGTTTTATACATATGCAATAAACACAAACTATATACTTTTAAAAAAATCTTTCAAAAAGAGGAACCTATCAGAATTACAGACGCAAAGTTAGCATGACAATGATCTTACAATAATCAAAATATCAGTATAACACAACCGAAGTTAACTTTCATGAGCGATTCGAAAATTAGCCATTATCAAACCACAAACTAAAACGCAGGAAATATTAGGTAAAAAATTGAAAAATGTTTGTCATAAAACATTTATATCAGAAAAAAATTATTATAGCCATCGTAAAAAAATTACTTTTTAGAGTACTGAATAAAACCGGGTATATATAGCTTCTGAAATTAAAAAAATTTCTCCAACATCAACTCTACTAGAAACATATTACGGAATTAATAACAATTATATTGCTTGCTCATTATTATGAATAATTTTAAATTTAGACTGAATTACAGATGTTATCTTCGTTTGAGAGAATGATCACGTTCAACAATGTGTTGGCCTACAGTCAGAATTGGGGTTAAGTCTTATCAAATTATCACACATTGGTCCAGTAACGGAAATATCAGCTCTCACAACAAATCTATAATCCAGAATAAATAACATACCCAAAACTGCTTATTTATATTTACCTTTACAATATAGTTAAAGATATAAGGAGCCTTCAAAGATTTAACTTAACCGAATATCAAACAGGGTTCACACTCCGTGACGCACTAGCGGCAGAAGACCCAACCAACCTAAGGCGTGAGTGCACATGGGTAAGAATATTCTAGTGCCCTGTAACAAGCATTTCTGTAAAACTGTGTTTATTGAATATTTTTCTATCATACATCTCAATATATTGACAAGAATAAGTATAAATAATATTTTTAATTTATTTTTTCTGAAGTATATGTTCTGGCTAAAACTATGCCTATTATCTATTATGATTGGTAAATTACGCTCAGTTAAGGGCTCACCTTCTAGAATGTACCGGCAAGTGATGTAATGAAATAAAATTCTTGCGAAATTTATATTATATTAGACTTTGAAATAATTTTATTATTTAAATAGGAGAATGAAAAAACTTTTCTGTTATATATTTCTCTCATTTTTACTAATTAGTATAATTTAAAAGGAAAAACTTTTGGAAATTCTTCAGGTTGACTAGATATTAATCGAGTACTTCTTCTTACTCTCCTAATAATTTGGATTGTTGAAAATATATACCTGATATAAATCGGCCCAAATACATGGAAAATCATAAAGACCATAAAATTATTTTTTGATTGTTTAGCAGATATTATCCGTTGTATATCAGTAATTTTATTTTTTAATAAAAAATTTTAAGGATACAAAGCGCTGTTGGTAGGGAAATTAAGAAACCGTAAATTAATCTCTATTACGTACTTCCGAGGTTGGGCTTAGATCGTTCTAGAATCACGTTCTGGCAGTTCTGCAGGTTATCCTGGCGATTAAAGATCTGTTTCTTTCATTTTTAAAGATATAAACGAATAATTTAATCACTTAAAAAATGGTAAGTTGAATAATTTTTTTTAATTATTCTATATTGCTTAGTGTCTAGGTTGGAAATTTATTTTTCCGCTGCAGCTCTAGCTTATATTTTACAAGGAACAGTTTTTATGCGACTTTTACCTATTTGTAGAAAATATTGTTAAGTTATAAGTAATAATAATAAGTAGTTAAGTACTAATATTATTTTCACCTTGTGCACCTACAGATGTTATATCTCTTTATACCTTCGTTGTCTGAATTCTAACCAAAACGCCGGTCATCTGCCGCAGCGGATTATGACTTGTTTTCTCGCTTGAAAGAGTATTAATAATGTATAATAAATTGAATATTATTCTAAATAAAATAAAGGTATTTTAATATTACATTATTGATAAATACTTTGTGTTAACCTTTTGCAGGCTGTTGCACAACAAGCTATAAAGAAGTTGATTCCAATGTTTGATCGAGTTCTTGTTCTTCGAGCAGAAGCTATTACAAAAACAAAAAGTGGCATAGTCATACCTGAAAAATCTCAAGGCAAAGTACTTCATGGCACAGTTGTAGCGGTTGGTCCAGGATCTAGAAACAATGTGAGTTTTTCAGTATTTGGGCTACTGTAGGCAACAAGAGTATTCTGAACTGGATGCGTGTATCAGTTAGCAGGAATTTTAGAATATATAAATACCATATCTTAAAAGTATACTTTATACAGGCAGCTATTTTTACAGAAGGCTATAGTAATAGGGTTATAACATTAATTGTTTAGCATAAAAATTCAGCTGAAGTTGGCTAAAAGAAAAAGTTAGGCCTTCCAAAATTGCTCCTGAAAGAGAATTTTTTTGTATGTTGTTTGAACTGGAAGTTTTTTAATTGTTCAACCCATTTCAATTTTTGTTAATTTCATCTCATCTGTACCTGTAGAATATCTTATAAATTCACCCCATTAGATTATATAGTAAAAACACAAGTCCAATTTCCAGTACTGAAGAAACTAGTAACTAAAAATTAATACATTTTATACCTCAAACTATGCTTAAATTAGTGTTTTTGTTTAAAACATATCTACACAGATGTGAAATAGTAGCAGGAAATTGATATGTCTGCAGAAATAAATCTGCTTACTGGAGGATGCCATTAATGATTATTTTTCTTGAAAATTGTGATTCCTATCACAGAAATGCGAAATACTTTGAAATCTGCATGTAAAGGTTATTTTTGTTAAGTTTTCAAAAAAAAAAAAAAAAATCCTAATAGAGGTGTTTGCACTTTTAATTCTCTAATTTTAACTGTAGATTGTTTAATTAGTTATATATGATACAGATCACATCATGAGTGGGTAAATATGCTGCTCCATGAATAAAAAAGAAAGATATTGCCGCAGCATTTTCCTGGATGAATCTAGGGAGACCCTGGGTAAACCTTGTTCAGAATGTCCGTACAAAATATGAAAAATAGATATGATATAATTTGTATTTAACTCTTTAACAATTTTAGTATGTACATAAAGATAAACAAAGTATGATCATTTTTTTTTATAATTTGAAAAAAAATTATTTGGATCTTTTCTGAAGTTGCAACATTTGCATTTTGTTGGAAATTCTATAATTGTGCCTCTGCATGGGATGGAATGGCATTATGGTTGTGTCATTACCACTGCCACCATATCATAATTAATGCAGTATTCCTTCCATTCCTCTAAATGTGGGTTAAATTCTTTATTCATTGTTGTCATTAATATGTTTAAAGTTAACCCACCTAAAAAGAAAGCATTAACGTTAAATCAATTGATACTGATTCTTAATTGATCTGCCACTCTGAAGTTGTAGCCAGTCACTGTGATGTTGCACAATTCCACAATTTGCCACAACATTTGTGGCAAGTTGTGGAATAACAATTTGCAACAATCTCATTCCAGCCTAGGAGATGCATTTACTTCCAAAAAAAATGCAATTGCTACTACTTAATGAAAAAATTGATTTAAGCAGATTTTTCAATAGTATACAGGAAATTCAGGTGTTTTCTTTTTAATTATTATTTATTAATTCATTGACAGTATCGTTTCTGTAAATTAACATCTTAACTGTATTTTAAATAAATTGATTGAAATATTTTTTAAATATTAATTTACCACCAAATTTTATTTGTGGTAAAAAGAAAGTCAAATTTTCTTATAATACACTGAATTAATAATGAAACTCAAGTTAATACCTTGGTGGGGAATCTTAATCTTTAAAACTGGGGATTTGCTTTCCCATGGCTCTAGCATGTACAGCTTTTCTCTTCCCACTACACACAGAGCTGCTGAACCTTTTATACCTTAACATACTGTATAACAAAAGACTATACAAATTATAACACATACCTTTTACACCTACACATGGCGGCATTGTGACACTTACAAAATTTTTGTCAACAACAACCAAAGGTGGAAACGCATGCCAATGGGTGCATGCTCTACATAGCGAGTCTTGAATGGTGCCCTCTGAGGATCTGGGTGAACCCAGTTGTATTTAGCTCTAGCTTCTGTAGAGGTGGTCTTCTATTTTCCCAGTACTCGTGAGAAAAGATTAGTAATTCCCAAGAAACCCCTATGATTGTTAGTGGTCCATCTAAAAAATCACTACTTGTAGTCAAGCACAAAGACCTTGCTCAGTGTTATCTGATGCTGTTAACAGGTTAACGTATTTAGTCTGCAGTACAAAAACATAAGATTTGTGAATCGGGAAGCAAGCTTCCTTCAAAAGCTCTTGTCTTTCCTGATCAGTAAAGTTATTACAGGCTCAAGTGGTTCACCTGAAAACATCAGGAAATTGAGGGATAGCATGATGCTTGTTAGAGACAATTAGTGACAAGCAGTCGTCACTCTTGCATCTCACTAACATGGGTGGTATTAACATAAAACTGGTATGTTATAGATCCTTTAATACCACAAAATGTAATCTTTTGGAGTGAGACTGAGCAGAATAGAAGAACCTCTACTCCCTTTTATTGGTATTTAACCTTCCCTTATCACCAGAAAAAATAAGCATAGGTATAAGTCTGAGCACAACCACTTATTCCCAAACCCTTGGTAATGTTTTCTAATGTCAAAAGGTATGTAATTTTTGACTGAACACTACAGTATGTGCATGATGCACCAAGGCCACAATGACACTGAATGCTTGGAGGAAGAAAGATGTATTAACTGTGGGGATCCCGTTCAGCTCACTCACAAGTAGCCAGACTTTAAAAAATGGTTATTCTCAAGCTCTTGCTTCCAGCCGTATGAAATAGTATAAAAAGACACTAAACTCCCATAACCTGATTAAAAACACATATCTTTTACATCTAAGCAAGCCCCTTACTAATGTTGGTAAAATCGACAGTGCAGATCCTGCAGTGAATTGAAATCTTGTCAGATGTTTTCTGCTCAGCTTCCCAATAATTGTTCACAACAATTATTTCAGAGCCTAACAAAAGATACAGATAAGAAAAATAGTAATGGAAAGACCTGGTGGCTTGCCAAAAACCTTTTTAGTTTGTACAAGAATAATGTTCCTGTGGTACAAACAATGCCAGCAAATTACAAAGATCCCTATGAATTGCAGAGATCCCTATCAACCAAAAAATCGCCACCTGGTATGGTATTCAGCCTCCCAGATTTCCAAGACCCCACCACCATGTTGTGATTTTTTTTTTAGAAAATAGAGGCCAATTAAGTGCCTGTAGAAACAAAGCACTTTCTCTAAAAGTTACAAACAGCGGAAAACTGACTATATTTTTGACAAATAAATATAGGCAGTTCTTTAATAACAGGAAAATACTACTTACGGGTATAAAAATTATTCAATGGAATTTTTGCAGTTTTCTGTTATTACTGCCTTAAAGATATTGAAATCTACTAAAGGAACAAAATCCTTTAATACTGTCTGCAGGAGGCTCACCTTCATCGCTGGGATCTTTTGCGGATGTGTGTGAAAGATGGGATCATCAAACGGAGTAGAGGGCATGCAGGTATAGCTGTTTTTCTGAAGTAAATCGTAGCCATCCATATTCACCTAGCAACAAACCTTCCAGCAGTTGCAGTGAAGTTATTGGTGCCATTCAAAATAAATGTTCGCAACTTATCAGCAAGAATGATCTGTCCAGCCTGTTTTGCCAGATTCTCCTATACCATCCCTAATAATTTTATTTCAACATCCATTCTTGGAGACTCATTGTCATGCTCTCCCAGAGGCAGTATAGTTGATTGATTGAGGCAGAACTTAGATCTCTTTTTGAATGATGGATTGTGCACTTTAATCAGGTACCCTTTTCATACATCGATTTTTAAGTGTGTTCAGCAACCTTACTCACACATCTTACATGGTGCATTTCTAAAAACTTCTTTGGAAGTGTAACTATAACCAGTTGTAATCTATGAAATGATTTGTCTCTATCAGCCACACAGATGAGCAATTCAGAAAGCAGACTGCATCTCATAACAAGGATTCTTTTACTGATTATTGTGAGCAGTAGCGTGATCCACCAACTTGCCAAGTTTACACACCAGATTCTTGATAACAAGACTCATCCCTTTAACATCTGGAAAGCCAAGATTGTCTGCTGTTCCTTGATGGAATGAAGACAGCAGGTGGGCAATAAAAGATCAGCATAGCACTTTACGTAATTTCAATTGAAGATGACTGAAATGCCCTACCCTCTTCTATATAAGCGCTGTTTGTTAAGTTTTTTTGTGTGCTAAATGAAAATATTGGTTGAATTACACCTAATATGATTCTTGTATAGAGAAAGGTCCAGTCCATGTGTGGGTCAGTACATTAATCACAGCCAATTTGACTGAAAGCAGAGGAGACCTTATATTGATATAACGAACACATTCAGAGGTCTTTAAGGGCAATTTCACCTACATCATCTTACTGCCCTGAGTATGTTGGATAAAAGTTGCAGGTAGAAATTATCCCTTTGGTGATTGAAGACTTGCAAAATGAATTAAATATTCAGTTTTCTTAGTATGAGTCTTGTGTTCTTAGTTATTGTTCTATCTTCTTGACCAGTGTACCCTGTGCAGGGAAATTGATTGGTGGTAAACCCTTGTCAAGTCTGGTACCTTAAAAGAAACGCCCTGATTTCTCCAGAACAGTGCAGTTTGTCAGGTTAGATGGTCTATTACATAATTGCCCTAAATGCTGCTGTTCAATATGCCTTACTTCACCACAATTGCTTCACTTCATCACCATCCCATAGTTTCTGTATTTTTTATTTGCAAAAGGTGTAAGACATGGCATGGAGAAGAAGAATCTCATAAATAAACTTAATAAATGATGTGTACAAAGTAATCTCACATTTGTCAGGGGTTTCCTCAGTAGTCTGCCCTTCCAAGTTCGAGTTTTGACGATAAGTGAAAGTTTCATGCTGGAAAACTTGAGTACCTCAGGGAAGTGTCCTTAGGTTCAAATCCTACTAATGGTATTTTTTATATGGATTTGAATACTAATCGTGGATACCGGTGTTCTTTGGTGGGTTGGGTTTCATTTAACCACATTTCTGAAGAGTGGTCGACCTGAGATTGTACAAGACTACACTTCATTCACATTCATACATATCATCCTCATTCATCCTCTGAAGTAATACCTTACGGTAGTTCCAGAGGCTCAACAGAAAAAAGAGAGGGAAGTGTCCTTACTGTTACTTTGTTTATCATATCCATAATCAATGTAACAAACTGCATGTGAAAACCCATTGTTTTTTATTTGTAAATGATTTTCAATTAACATAAACTACAGGTTTAGAGCCTGCTTCAAAACTCAATAATCCACTTAGAATTATGTGAATCTACTGGATTCATGTTTTCCGCATAAAAAACAAATTACTTTACCTGTTTAAGGGAACGTGTTGACCCCAACTGTGTTTACTTGGTCAACCAGTTGAAGCATGTATACAAGTTAGATTTCTAGGTATGTGATTTGACCAACTAACATGGGTAAAACGCATTTAAAGAAGCTGAAGGTACAATGTCTGAAAGTGTTGGATATGCTGAGAGTTCTAATACTTGTCTGGGAGATTGTCTTGTATGCATCTTAAATTCTTCCAAGCTCTAATCTGTTCCTACTTGGACTGCAGCTCCATAGTTTATGCAGGCCCACCGTTCTAAAGATGCTCGCCGCAGTTTGCTAGTGGACAGTGGTGAGCCTATTTGCAATTGACCAAAGCAAATGATATTCTCTTATGGTACGTAATTAAGTGCAACCAAGTCATCCAGTGTTTGATGTGGTCCTATTCTCCAGCATGTTAATCATTAACCACTGTCCAGTTTAGTTCTACTGCTCCATTAGGCATTGAAGCTCAATGTATTTTCTCAGCCCTAGCTTTACAATTGCTTTTAGTTCTGACATAGCTTGATTCTGGATGCTATGGTTTAAAATGCAGATGCCTCTAAAAATAATTCTGTTGGTTGTGCGTTTGTGGTTGACATTAGGTAGTAGACAATACATATTTGGCCTCCCCAGCATCACTAGTATTTTCATTGTGAAGCTATTTGCTATTAATAAGACCTTAAGTATAATTAGCCCACATTTCAATATGTACTTGTTTGCTTGCATTCCGTGATTGCCTTACACGTGATTTAATGACATATACTCCAGACACCCTATTGTCTTAAATGACCAGACGTTACAACAATGAGCTTGCAAAGAATTTTTTTTTTCTTTCATTAATAATAATAATGATATAATATTTATTTCCTTTACTGAATTTAAATGTATAATTTTTTGTTTATTTAATTACATGAACATTAGCCATGCAATAGAAAACCAACTTGCAGATTATGCAATAATTATTAAACCAGTCAGTTAAGTAAATTTTTCAAAAGAATATTGGTGTAACTAGAAATGTTACATCAAATACACAACTACTTTCTTATGATATGCTACAAAATCTTATAAAAGTGCTCCTCAATGAAACTTAAAAATTAAACTTTAAAAAAATTACTTAATTTTAATCTGGTTAAAATTATTTTAATATTTTATTACATTATTTGCCGAAAGAAGAGTTAATGGAAAGTTCTCCCTTAGTAGAGCACTAAAGAACACTATTCTTGTTATATGACAACTTTATATAGGACAAGTGGCAAATTTTCTAAATACCACTTGCTGAAGCTTGTGATATTTGATTAAAAAAATGGGTAAAAAGTGCTTCAAAATTTGAAGCTACACTTTTATAATTTTTAATAAAATTAAAAATAAAACAAATTAATTTGTATGCAGGCTACACAATCTGCAGATTGTTAGGAATGTTTTGATAATTAGATAAGTTCTGATAATTAAAAAAATAGCTTTTCTTAATTATTAAATTGTACCCCTGTATTTTCCTTATGTAGTAGATTTACAGGAAAGTTTTCGACAGTATCTGTGAATGGTATTGTAGTAGTAAAATTCTCTGTCTGTCCTCTATTATTCACATACCTTGAATGGAGTAATTGTCCATTCTTAGAGATATAGTTTTGGAATCTGTTAATTCTGTTTTCACACAATGTGAAATTAATCATTCTTCCTTACTACTTGGGTTTAAAGTTTTTCAGTAAGCCTTATCTTTACCCTTGGAATTAATCAGGGCTGACGCTTTTATAATTTCATCTAATTTTTTCTTATTTTTAGCCCTTGAATCGTTCCTTTAAAAAAAAATATATTGTCTTTCTTTGCTTCCTTAAATCACTCGTATCAAATATTGCATTTAGAAGATTTTGTTGGTTTGAAATTTTAAAACTACCAAATCATTTATTTTAGTAAATGAGATTATTAAAAATTATTCTTTAGTGATAATGAACATTTGGCTTATTGTATATTTCCTTTATATACAATTTTTGTTCAAATAAATTTTTTTTTTTTTTTTTTCAGACGGGTGAATTCATTCCTACACAAATAAAGGTTGGTGATAAGGTTTTGTTGCCAGAGTATGGTGGAACAAAAGTGGAACTGGAGGAGAATAAAGAATACCATTTGTTCCGTGAAAGTGATATACTAGCAAAACTTGAACTCTGAGTTAATTATGAAAATTTGTAATTGTTATTGAATAAATTAATTTGTAGAAGACTTAAAATGAATGATGAGATAGAACATAAAGAACATAAAAAATTATGTTTGTTACCTGAACTTACATGAAAATTGGTAGTGAATGATAATTTTTTTTTTTGAGATCTTATTGTGTATGGAAGTTTTACTTGTGCTGTTTTCTAGTTGTGTTCATTGTTTTTTTTTTTTTATATCATTTAGTGTAGCTATAATTTTTCAAAAATAAATTTAAAAGTTTATTTTGTGTTGTTTTGTTTCTTTATTCAACCATAGTATTTATATTTTGTCTGGAAGTAGGATTATTAATAGTTGCCATCTTATAGTATCTTAGGCTATTATTTGAAAAAAAAATATATGAATATAATTTTAATTATAGCTAGTTTTCTTTTATTTAATGAAATAACTTATAAATACATTTCTTGGATGAGGTGAAAGTGTTGATTTAAGGCTAGAATCAAATTGGTCAGTTGGGTGAGCATGGCCTTAGAGCACTATCTCTTTCAGATTGACAGTAACACGAGATATCCACGATTCCATTTCCAAAAATGTGTATCTTCATGAATTTATCAAAATATTATATACTATTTTATTTAGTCACTTCACTTGCTTTCCTCCGGGTCGTAGCAGATTCTAAATAAATTAGGTAATTTATAAAAAAGCAGGATAAATTAAAACTGTGCTGTTTAATGAGTTTCTCTTAAACAAGTTGCTATAAAAATATATTTTATTTTCATTCATTGAATATACCAGAAAAATAAACACGAGTTCTCTGTTTCATTTTTAATTTTTGTAATCTGAAATAAGAAACATAAAAAAATGATTGCTGTGGTGAATTAATTTTTTTTATGAAACTTCAGAATCTGATACAATGTTGGGATTTTATAATTTTCAGTAATGTTGAAATGAAATTTTATATCAATGTGTATGTTATACTTAAATTTATTTTTATTTATTTCCACCAACAGTCTTAAAGATGGCTTGTAAGTTGTAATTCATTAACGAAAATAAACTAATACTGTATTTACAAAGAACTTTGTAAGTAATAATGTTCCACATAATTAATTGCATTTTTCTGTACTTGACATGATTGTTTCATTTATAATTTAACATGTGGATCTTCCAAATTTTTCTAAATTGCACTTTTCTATTAAACAACTTGTTCAGAAATATTTTACCAGCTTCTTATACTTTGTAGATATTATTGATATTCTATTCAAATACTTTGTTGACAAGTTAAACATCAGCCATGGTTTTGTACTGTATTTCTCAGGTACTTGTGTATTATTGCTATTCACATGAATTGTACTATTGTTCCCTAAAGTGTAAACCAGGACATATTCTTAGACAAATCTTTGTGATGTTCAAATAATTGTTTAATTATTCGTTGTTTCACTTTGATGTGAAAATTTAGTTTTCAAGGTCCAAAAACTGGTATTTTAGGATTTTATTAGATGTTAGTA
>JAAAKQ030149432.1:0-12996 GCA_010016005.3 Zanna intricata
ACAATTCGTTCATCTCATCCTCTGAAGATATAACCTAACGGTGGTTCCGGAGGTAAAAAAAAAAAAAAAAAAAAAATACCTTAACGGTAGTTCCAGAGGCTAAACAGATAAAAGAGAGAAGTTATGCTGTAGTTGTGTATCTGAAATTGTACATATGATTGATTATTTGATAAAGATTGGTTGATTCACTCTTGAGTTACACTCAATTTAAGGTCAAATAAATTTGATAATAGGATTGTTAGAAGCACGGTTATGATGTTGTAGGTTGAAACGTTGACATTTCTTTATCTGCTGTACAGGATCTATTGTTTGCAATACACAAGAAGTAAATCTAAAGTAAAGACAGTTTCATTATAAAAAGATTTATTCTGAAAACTTTATAAATCTTTTTCTTTTTTAATCTTTATTTCTCTTAAATTACATACCTTATACTACTTTTCTGTATAATCACCACATGACATTTATTGTAACGATACACTAGCTTCAATATACCTTCGTCATATTGTGCCGCCAGTCCATTTAGCTACTGATTAACAGCATTTCTAAGTTTATCATCACCCACGAATTGCTTACCAATCAAAAATTCTTTCAATTTCCCAGACAAATGGTAATCATAAGGAGCTAAGTCCGGACTGGTTGATCATAAATTTCCCATCCAAATGTTTTCTATAAGTCACGTGTCAGAACCACAAAATGTGGATGTTTATTATGTAGCAGGACAACCCCGTTGGTCAGCCGCTCACATTGTTGATTTTGAATGGTGCGCCATAACTTATGTAGAGTTTCACAGTAGGCTTCTGCATTTGTAGTTCTTCCACGTGGCATGAAATCAATCAGCGGTATGCCAAACCAATCCCAAAAGACTGTGGTCATCAGTTTGCATCCAGATGGTTGTAGATTGATCTTTGTGGGTCTGGTTGGTGATTGAGAATAACCCCATTCATTTGACTGCGGTTTTTTCTCTGGCGTGTAATACAAAATCCATATTTCATCACCAGTAACAATTGAATTAAGGAACTCATCAACTTTTTCTCTGTACCACATCAATGATTCCAAAGCAGATTCCATTCAGATTTTTTGCGACATCCCATTAAGTTGTGCGACACCCAATGTGTACAAACCTTTCTGAAGCCTAAATGGTCATGAACAATGCGACCTATAACAGCTCTTGAAACATCAGAAAAAAGAAGGGCCTAATGGAAATCATTGAGTGATGATCTATTCTGATACAATCAACTACGCGTTTCAACAAGCTCTCTGTAATTATCAAGGGCCTCACTAAACATTTACCATGCAATTTAATTCTGTTATTTCTAAATCTTCCACACTGTTTTTGGACATGTCTTTCATTCATTACATTATCACCATGCAAAGCAACCAACTCCTTATGAATTTCAGCCAACTTAATGTTTTGTTGGTTTAAAAAACATATAACTCCACATATTTCACAATCGGCGGCAACATCGATTTTCCTATTCATTTTATAATAAAATAACTGGCACATAATCAAAGGTACTACAACACAACAACTTGCAGACAAGAATTACTAGCGTGCCCATGAACAACACAAATCTGTCAAACTTAAGGAGAGAAATTTCCCAGATACTTGTAAATTAAATTAATGAAAAGTCTTGTCCTTTTGTACAGAACTATACAAAGTTTTTTTTTTTTTTTGTTAAAAAAATATTTTTTAATGTAAATTTTCAATCCAAATCATAGTTTCAACGAAACAGTTGATGAAAACAGTTTTGAAATTCCTACCATAAATTACTTCAAGCAATGTATAGCATCATTCTGTTGAATGAGACATAACTTTGAATTGACTGATAAAATTAATTATCATGTTTCCTCATTCATTATGCTGTAATACTTTTGGCAAGACTTTGTAGATGTCCAGATTTTCTAGCTCTATAAAGATATTTTGTTTTTATTCTTATTCTTTTATTCTTATTCTTGATGGTTTATAACCAGAATGTTGTTTTGTTTGTAACTTCAATTTTACAATGTTTTATTATTTTTGTTTTTTTTTCCTGTAGAGATGTTACACCAAGTTGTGGAAAATATGCTTTACCTTCGTTATGTTATTCAGCATTTCCAATATGTAGAGAAGATCATTCTTCATATCCCCGTCGAGTATGCAGGGAGGTAATTATCAGTTTTTTATTTGTTATGTTTTCTAGTTTTTAAGTTTTTATCTGGGCATTAAATATTAAAAAATTTAAACCTAAAAAATATTATTTCTTAAAAGGTTTTGTGTTTTATAAATTATATAGGTATATTTTTGTTTAATATTATTTGAAATAGGTTATACATTTTGACCAGTTGTAATCACACTGATAAAATAGGAAGATTAAGAGGTTGATTTTTAGTTGTCACTTTAACCATTAGCTTTATTCTGCAGCCACTAGAAACTTTCTGGTATAATCCTCTAGTGATCCTCCAGATCACACTGGCTGTATGTCCCTGCACGCTTAATACGGATCTATTAGCATCAAGCTTACCCTGTAAAACTAAAAATGAGAAAAAATACATTAAGATTGAAGAAAATCTGTTTGGGTTAGGAGGAGAGACTACTTGTCCTTAGAAGAATACAGTAAAAGACAAACTATCCCACCCCAAGGAAAGCTCTAAGTTCCCTGAAAACAGCACATGCCCCCTTCCAATCACAATTCCTTGAAAGGAGACATTTTTATACAGAGGAAACAGCAATTCTTGACCACTGATTTTGCTTTGACTGGCTAAAATATATGCTTTTGAAGTTTTTCCCGTAATAAATAATTTACCCATCAGAAACAAGAACCATTTGCTCATTCTCAAATGGTAGTAAAACAAACATTAGTTCACCTAATGGTTGTTTAGTCACAAGCTTCGTAAATAAGATGCAAGTAACTTGTATAACATAATCCATTTTAAGAATTATTTTTGAAACTAATTGTTATTCTTATCCTGTAATTCTTTTGGTTTATAGGTTTATATTAATTTTAATTATAGTTTTTAATACCATTGTGAATATTTTTTTAAGACATCATTTTTTGTCTGTTTAAAAGGATTGTGAATTGTTAGAAAATGAGTTATGCAAAATGGAGTATGCTATTGCTAAACGTCATCCTCTTATTGGACAGCAGTTTGAAATGGCCGAGTGTTCAAAATTACCAGAAATTGATTCACCTGAAAATGAAGGTTGTATTCAATTAGGTATGCCACAACCAGACCCAATCAATCCAGATGAGAAATGTTATTGGGGAGTCGGTGAAAGTTACCGTGGAAATGTGGATATGTCAGCTAGTGGATATGATTGTATACCATGGAGTCATCAGACGGTTGTTAAAACATCAGACCATCCTTCTCTACTCGGTGGACATAGAAACTGTCGTAATCCAGGTGGCGAAGAAAATCAACCTTGGTGCTTTACTGAACATACAAGACATGTTAAAAGAGAACTTTGTAATATTCCACAATGTGGTAAGTATCATTACTCTGTTATTTTAATTCTTTTTTTATTGCATAATTATCTTATAACAGAATTTCTTGTTATAATATTCTTGTCTTATGGTTAACCATTCACTTTTTGAAATACAAGACGTATTTTTAAATTACGACCGTTTTGAATTTGCTACCTAATTACCTGAGGAAACAGATTATGCTTGCACTATTAATTTTACTGGTTACTGTTTTTATTCATTTATTTATGAGTGTTACATTTTATAATTCCGTAAACTGTGAAGTACAAGAATAATCTATGATGACAAAAAACAATTCTGCGGCTGAAATTCACAGGCAAATTTATGGTTTGTAAAGACCAAACATTATAAATGATTCTAATGTTAGATAGTTCATTAATTAGGCCAAATGAACATTCATTTGAAAAATGTCGAGGCAAAACAGTAGTAAGTCCAACAATGTCATCTCGTAGACTAAAGAAGTTCAAACAAGAACGTTTGAAAGAAAAGCTTATGGCTACTGCTTTTGAGACAAAAAATAGTATCTTGTTTTCAAATTTACTGTTTGCAAAACTACTGTGAATGCCAGTACGTTTTACAAAATATTCAAAGTTCTTTTTTTTTTGTCTTCAGTCATTTGACTGGTTTGATACAGCTCTCTAAGATTCCCTATCTAGTGCCAGTGGTTTGTAAAACCATTTGTTTTACAAAACTGAACCAATCGCAAGACGTCAATATGGTTGGGAAAAGAAATCCCATAATTGAGACAATTCTCAAATGACAATGATGCAGCTAATCAGGCATAGTGTTAAGTGATGCAACAGAATAGTTCAATTGCTACAAGTAGAATGAATACGTTGTGTCATTCGTATTATGCAAACTGAATAACCTTGACCAAATTCCCTATTACTTTAACCGGAAACTGTATTCATTAGCACATTTTCAAGAAATAAATGTTTTATTATTTTGTTAAACAAACATCTAAAAAATAATGTTTAAAAAGTATTATATCATAAAAAAGTTGTTACATTTTCCACACCACCCATGAGGTAAACAATAAGGCGCATTCAGATTTTTGTTATTAACGAGTGAAATCTTTCCCCAGGAGGCTTACTATAAATCAATAACCTTTTTGTACTTGCCACTTTACAAACAGTTACAGCTTCAAATGGATTTTATTTGCTTTATCTTTCAGTCCATCAGAAACCAATTTTATTGAATAAAAGTCTACTTATTCTAATCTTCACTTAACCGATTTACATAATTATAAGGTAAATAAACTTTAAATGGCTCATTCTTTATTATATCATTTAAAATAAATACCAATGAAGCTCCAAATTTAGTAAACAGCCTTTTCAATCCCATATCCTTATAGAAGCAAATAGATCTAATTTTTTTGTTGGATAAATGATTGTAGACAAGAAGGCATTATTAAAGTGATTGATGAATATTAATGGATCCATCTAGTTATGTGTTGACTGGTTGATGCTACTCAACAGAATGATAAAATTTAGCAGATTCATAGTATTTGTAAATAATCCCTTCACTTTTCACCTTCAGATGTGATAAGCATCTTGTTTCTTGCAAACAATCTTATGATTGAGTAACTTCTTCAAATATTTTCCAACTCGACAGCATCAATGACACAGCAATTTTACCATCTAATTAAAATTGATATCTTAATCTTCTATTGCACATTTATTATCTTATTTTGTATATACTAAGTGACTATAATTGCATTAAATACTATTTAAAGTGCATAATCATCAGCTTAATCTATTTAAGCACAGTATGATGGACATTGAATCTGGTGGAGTAAGAAGAAAATGAAATGACTGAATTATAAAAATTCACGAGAGTATTGAGGAAGTATCAAATTTATTTTTAATTATGATACACTAGATATATTTTATTGATCTAATGTTAAATTTTCATAAGATTCAACTATTGATAATTCTAATTCCTTTTTGTTTCTTGATGTATAGTGGAACCACTATGGTTATACCTCTTAATTGGAGTTTGTGGAGTGATGTTACTGGCTTTTTTTGTTGGAATATATGGCTGCTGTATGAGACGTAGTAAACGAAATGCAAGAAATAGGCTGGCAACTACTCCTGGTATTAAGGTAATAAAGTATAATATTTCAGTTGTTTATTTACTTATCCTTTAATTAATTTATTTTATAAGTTTGATAAGATCAGTGTTTAACAGGTCTCATTATATATATTATTAGAACATAACCGTATGTTTCATATGGCCCTTAAGTTTAACAACTTTTTTTTAAATTTAGTACTTTGTAAATTATTTTTATTACCATTTTTGAAATTTATTTCAGACTATCAAGACATCACCTAATAAAAAAGGTTTAGAAATGTCAGCACTGATACCAGGTTCAGCAAATAGTAGCCTTAAATCTGAAGCTAGGCCTAGAGTACGTGAATATAGGTTGGCAAATGTGAGATTCCTTCAAGAATTAGGAGAAGGCGCATTTGGTGAGTAGCCATTCTGCTATCTTTTATTGAATTAAAATGTATTATTTTAACACTCTACAATTTTATAATTAATTTTTTGTTTTAATTTGACTTAACTAAGAAGTTAATATCAGTTAACTATTCTTTAAGATAATGTTTATATGCAGCATTCAGGTACTTATAGAAGACATGCTGCCTTCTGTAATTACAAATTAGTCAAAAAGTGTAAGGACAGGCCCCTCTCTCTCTCTTTCTGTTTATCCTCTGGAACTACCATAATGTATTACTTCAGAGAATGATTGAGAATGATATGTACAAATGTAGATGAAGTGTAATCTTGTGCAGTGCAGGCCAACCGCTCCTGAGAAGTGTGGTTAATTGAAATCCAGCCACCAAAGAATAATGGTATCCACGTTCTAGTATTCAAATCCATATAAAAGTATTTTCACTAGACTTTGAACCTTAGAACTCCCAACTTCAAAATTAGCTGATTTCCTATTGCATTTGCCTTTAGATCAGCTAGGTGGGCTAAAAGTAAATTGAATTCACTTTTATGTTGTAAACAGTGATTTTTACATGATGTTATTAGGCATCTAATTCTGAATTTTCAGTAAAAGTTTCACTGCCTAGCTCTAATACTTTTGGAAATAGAATGATTTTTCATTCTTAAAACAGGACTAATAAACTCTTGTTTTTCCAGCTAAATTTCATTTTCCTCAAAAACTGTTTGTTCTACAGCTATGAAATTTTTACTGCAGTTTTGTTATGGCTTAACAGTCATAGAATAATAATAATACAACCTAGATTAAAAATCCTACTCATTTGGTTGCCTCCCAAACAAATTTTTCTTTTTTCTTTGGAAATTTGGTGGCAAAATTGGGCATTTTCATCTGCAATAACTCCCAATAGGCTCACTTAGACCTATTCTGACTACATAGCTGTTTTCTCTGTGTCTTATTTGTGACGGATTGGCTGCATGTGCATTCTATCATCATCTTGTTGTGCAGACCATTGTTTATAATCTTGCTACACTTTTTTTTTTATTTTTCGTGAATTTAAATTTTGTGGAAATGGGGTGATCATGTGTCTGAAGACACCAAGTGGCAAATTATTAGTGTGCACAAATGCGATAACTTACACCAATCAAGAGCATCTAAGTCTTAAATGAATCTAAAATATATGTTGAGAACAGAGTAAGACATTTTAAGGAAGCCCTTAATGATAGTGCCCATCATTGAAGCTCCACGAAGAGGCATATTGTGCAAAACCTTGCCTCATCAGGATTGAAAGCTTTTAATTCTGAATGATAAAAACCCAAGTATAAATTTTAGTGATTTATTGTCTGTAAGGAAGATGAAAACCTTAATATTTGTGTGTCTTCAAGGCATCAGGAAGTAGGTGTGAACTCTTTCTATGCACTCTACAAAACCTTGCTAAATGATCTGATTACATTAAAATTTTTATTTGTGTTATACAATGAACTGCTAGATTGGAAGGCAAGTTCAAGTAATGTAAGTAATAGAAAGAACTTTAAGTCAAATTATACAAATGCATAGATTGTTGAATAGCTATTAACGTATTATGAATCCATTGATTAGTAAATACAACTAATGGCTAACAAATGTAACTAATATTATTACTATTACAAACAAACCTGGAAGCTGAAAGAATTTCCTCAAAACTATTCATTATTTAGAAAAATAATTTATAACATTGAAAGTACTGAAACGAAATGATTGATTTGCATTATTTTTGTTTTTTCTCTTTCAGGAAAAGTTTATAAGGGTGAAATAATTGCCAATGACGGTCAACCCTTATTAGTAGCAATTAAAACGTTAAAAGAAAATGCCACGGCCAAAACGGCAAACGATTTCCGTCGTGAGGTTGATTTAATGTCAGAATTAAGACATCCCAACATTGTTTGTTTACTTGGTGTCTGTCTTGCTGGTGAGCCACTGTGTATGCTTTTTGAATTTATGGCCAAGGGCGATTTACATGAGTTCCTAATGGCACGCTCACCAAGATGTGACGTTTCTTCTTGCAGTGATGCACCACCTCTTGAACAGGCTGATTTTATGCATATTGCTGTACAGATTGCTGCTGGTATGTAATTGTAATTTAGTTATTTTGTGTTGTGTTCATGGATTTTTTTAACATGTATAAATGTAGTTGTAAATGAAAAATTCAAATTTTTCCTGTAAAAATAATGTGATATTTTAATAGTAATTGTTTTTATTTTCCTGGTAGTTATAGGATAGTATATACTATACTGCAAGTATTATAAAGTGTGATAATTTTGCCAAAAAATTACCTTATTCAGACTTGTTAAACTTAGGGAATTGAAAAAAAAAATGGAGGATAAAATTGTGTTCATTATGTGTATAAGTTGACATTTATTTAGGATAGTAGTTTGGTGCTGGGTGGACCATAGCTCTTCAAATTTGATATCATAATTCTGTATAGGCCATTGATGGTGTTAAAGTTCAGATTTTAGTCTCAATGAGCTGGGATTGCACTTAATGAAAATTTTACTCATATTTACTCATAATAGTTCTGAACTTTTTTTAGATGAAGATTTTGGTATAAGAAATGATTTTTGGATGAATTTCCAAAATGACTCCCCAATAAAAAAATAAGTATTAATCAAAATCTTCAATTTCCTCCTTATGTGTCATGTTTTGTTCAGAATTTATGAAATTCTTAACTTGTACTTAATTCGTTAGTTTCTAGGTCAATAACAACTGTGTCCCCTGTATAGAAATTGGACTGTAAATGGATTGCTTCACAAACTTTGACTACTCAAAGCAATCTGTTGGCCAGCTCCTGCAGACAAGGCCCACCAAACATTGTCTTCTCCGATCCTTTCTGTGAAATAAGGTAATCTAGCTCGTCGCTCCCCTATTTTCTTGTCTGGTGACAGCTTCCGCTGTTTCTTTTGGTCTCGTAACACATCCTGACCCCTTGAATGGGAGGAAGTTGTTAGCCAGTGAGAGGAGGCAGTTGTTGCTTTGCTTTCCTTTACCTAATTTTGGTGTTGGCCAAAGTCATGGCCTTGATCTGCCAAGCAAGATACCTAGCAAAACATAATATCATTGACCCATTACATCTAGAACTGGTCCAGAGCATTGGAGCCATTTTATTTCTATGATTTTATACAATAAAATCGTGTGGAATTTGGCTCCCAGCAATTACGTCCTCTTCACATATCTAAGAAATGGTTTATTGGACAAAGATTCACTGCAAATGATGAAGTCAAACCTGAGAAGATCACTATTTTGCAGAGTTAGACAAATTGCTTTGGATGGAAGGTATTAAAAAATTGAAAAGTCATTAGTTTAATTTATGAAAATGCAAGATGCTTCATTGAAAAATACAGATTTTCTTTAAAAAATCTTGTGTTTTTTTATCGGACTGAGTACTTTTTGAATCTCATTAATCAGTGATAATGCAAGCTGGGTGATCAAGCTAGTCATAGGCACTGTTGAACATGGGACCCCATCTCATAATATAACACATTGAAGCCAAGGTACTTAGGCTAAATATAGTTCAGAATAGATAAACTATCCCTTAATTGTAAAGGCATAAAGTACTACTGTTTTTATGTAATTATTTTAATTATAAACAAAAATTAAAGTAAAGAAGATATTGATAAAAAAAAAAGAACAAAAAATAATAAAGAAAAGTTATTCACATCCATTGAGGTATTATAGTAATACATCAATGGATCCATTCTAGCAAATATAAATAAAAATAAAATCATTGGTATTAATTATACTTATCATATCGGTGATAAAAAAATAAATTTAATAAATCCAACTTGTCAGATTTACCTGAATATTTAATTTAAAAAATTGTGACTTTATATTTCAGAAACTAACTGTAATGAAGTAAATTAACTAATTAATGATATCATAGAGTTGAGTAAATTATGAAAATTTTATGAGAGAACATTAAGTCATTCCATTGGAAACCTTTATTCACCACCATCTAATATAACACAGACCTCAAACATTGGAAGGTTATTTCCACTCTTCCTCATCTCAAAAAATAAGTTGATTCTCAATGTTTCAATGAGGGTGAAGAATTTAAAACAATACCCCTATAAATGATTGAAATCTCATGCAACAGACTTTTAAGAACAGGATATAAAAATGCCTTTTTCTCTATATTGAATGTGTTTAGTAAACAGTGGTGACTGATATAGTATCACCATTTTTTTTTTTTTTTTCACTGCATGGTTCTTACTATTCTTGAGAAAGGGTATGTAATTTTCTTGAGTAACATATGACTCATGTCAGTCGTCTACAACCATTATAATTATAGCATTTAACTTCCACACACAGACTTACAAAATATGTTTACAAAAATATTAAAAGTTAATACTCCTCCATTGTTTGTTATTTCTAAAAAAACAAACTAATTTTTTTTTTCTATGAATGCTTTATGTTATTTTTATGTTTAGGTCAGTAGTAATTTATTAAGTTAAGCATATATTTCTTTTTGATATGTTTATTTAGGAATGGAGTACTTGTGTAGTCATCATTATGTACACAGAGATCTAGCAGCAAGAAATTGTCTTGTCGGTGATAATTTAACTGTTAAAATATCTGATTTTGGTTTATCACGAGATGTTTACTCATCAGATTATTACAGGTTTGTATTTTTAATAATTTTAAAAATAAGATTGGAGTTGCATGAAGTTAAACTATATATATGTATATTACATTTTAATTGAAACTCGCTAAATTAAAGCTGTGTGATTTTCTGTTGTTTCCTTTCTCTGGTTTAGAAATTATATCCTTTACTATAGTTTTTAACGAAGCTTAGTAATGCAGTTGTACATAAAAACTTATAGGTGTATTAATGATATAGATACAAGGTTTGCCTGTACACATATATAATAATTATTTGGGAGTTAGAATGGTTTTTCTTTTTTCTCATTGACTTTCAAGGTAATGACTTCAACTTAACAAAAGACCACTTTTATAAGATACGAGACAAAATATCTAGGGTCAAAAATTAGCCTTACACAAGACTGATCAATTTAGTAAAATATTTTATATAATTTATTAGATTTTCTGAGTCAACTCTACTCCAGTTCTCTTAAACAACATTAACCCTTAACAATCGCGCCGATCAGAGACAAATTGCCGTGCTGACTAAATTAACTTACACGCGGTCATTTACATCCCCACCCTTTCGTTATTTTTTATTCAAAAAATTACATTAGGTTAAAAAATTCTCCCTATTTGTATAAATCAAATGTCGTTTCAATACAACCAGTATAACAATTACCACAGATATAAATAAAAATTGCCCTTTTTTAACTGCATTAAATTTGCGTAATTCAAGAATTTTATCTTTATCCTTTGCCGATAAATATGTTTTTTACAATATTTTTTTTTGCTCTACGTATAAAGCAGAGTTCCTTGATTTGAAAGAAACTGTATTTTCTAAGGTTGAAAATTGTGAGAGATCTAATCGCATAAAGAAGACAATATTTAGAAAATAATTGCACGTATGGTTCATCTACATTGTCCTCTGCTAAAAGTTCCCATATTCGTTCATCACCAATAAGTCTATTCATGTTAAAAAAATAATAATACTAACAGGTAAAATAAGTCAGCTCCGAAAAAAAATTAAGTAAAAAAAAAAATAAATAAAGTAAGTAAATCTGAAGTGTGTCCTATACTGCCAAATTACAAAAATAACCACAAGTGCACTCGACTCATTATTTGTACATTTATACCATATAAATATTATTACTGTACAAAAAATATATACACAACGAAAATATAATAAGAATTGCAATGATATTCGCTAAAAGGCAGAGTGGAGAACATGCACATACAAACAAAACCTTTGTATGACAAAGATATAACAAGTAGGAAATTATATATCTCGCTCAGAAGGGTCGGATTAGTCCTTCTCAAGCCAGTCATAAACCTCTATGAGAAAGGCGTGTAAAAACATTCCCATATATCCTACAATACATTGTGATACCTTGTTGGAAACAGTGAATTGTCGCCAATAATCGTATACAAATATAATAATTGTATGAATAAATTTATGCCCCTACAACTGTAATGAATGTAAGAGCCTACAAAGTAACAGATTATTGTTATCGCGTCCCATAAGGGTTAAAGGGTTTATCCAGCCATTCTGTTTGTTGGTTCTTTGAGTGTTTTGAAAAATAATTTTTAATGTGGATTTCTACTATGATGTTTTAATACATAATATTAAATTTATGTATGGTTGTTCTATAATATTTTTATGCAGTTTCTTTTTAATTATATTTTAAAAAATTGCCCTATTTTGTTTGTTGTACTTAGTAGTAATTTTTGTTTCATAAGGCTATGCTTTTATTTTTTAGATTGAAATAATATTTAAATTAATAAATATAGTAAAATATAATTTTACAAAATCTGATCTGGACATCACATGACTTCCTTGTATACCTATTAAATTACTTACACACATTTTTTGCTGTACTTCATTTGAAAGTAAGGTACAATCCTCCAATTTTATAATAAAATGGACAGTTACGCAATTCCTAAAATATTACTTTTTATCAACATCAAATATTTATACAATTATTAATTCAACAATCTTACCTGAAATATTAGATTAGAGTAAAAATCCCTCTAATTACTCTTTAAATAAATGTAATTCTTATATCTAATACTATGTTTCTTTTAAAATTATTATGATGAAAAACAAAAATGAAACAAGAGAAGGTTACTGAATTTTATAGCAATATTTATTATCAAATTGACTGAAACAAATGTATAAATAAAAATATTAAGATTCTAAATAATAATTTTCAATTAAAATTAAATAATCAAATATTTCACCAAATCTGATGTGGACATCACATGACTAGCTTCTTTATATACCTATTAAATTTCATATAACAATTTTTTGAATTAAAAGTACATAAAATTTTTAATTTCATTAATACCTTCTGATATTTTTTCATATATATACTAGCGAACCCGACAGACATTCTCCTGTACACACGTCTTAAATTTGAAAATTTTAAACTTTTTTGAATAAGCTGTAACAGGCATTTTTCTGTAAAAATA
>JAAAKQ030149454.1:0-12996 GCA_010016005.3 Zanna intricata
GGCACAGACATTCGGTCTTATGCTCTAGGGCGACCGAATGGGGTGGTGGCGGGAGAAATGCCAGCAAACCAATTTATTTAAATCTAACAGAGGGTGTTGTTGACGAATAGAATGCATGATCAGAGGCTGCATAACCGTAACTTAAGTTTATTGTAACTAATTTAATAGTTTAACCAAATTTTTTTAATGAATGAATTATAGTAGTTTAACGAAATGTTAATTGAATGAAATTTGGTTAAATACCATACATCTTAGCTGGACGCGTCGAACACTTAAGTTAGTACATTTACTGGCAGTATTTTAGGGATTATCGGAACGAAATTGATAAAATATTTGAGTTTCTGAAATTTATAAGGAATTGTCTGAATTTTTATAAGGTTTTCCAGGTTTTTTTTGGGGGGCAGGGGGGGTGATAACCATTTACTCTTCTCTGATCGCAGTATGCGTGTGTTTTAGTTCTTATATTTTAAAGTTTTTTTTTATTGTTATCTTGGTTAATATTAATTGTATGTTGCTTGGAAGGCCCCTTTTTAGTTCCTTGCTATATTTCTATTGTTATATTACCTATTACTAAAAGAAAATCGTAAGTCTTATTCGTCTTACAGGTTCTTTTCAGAATTTAATTTTTATTTTACACAGTTCAGGAGAATACGCCATTTTGTTATTATGTTTGGAGGATTTACTTATTTGCTAAATATTAATTTTATTTATTTTACTTTTGTTTACAGATTGAGAAACATGCATACTTCCATGATAAAAATTGTTGGTGAGTATAAATTGTTTTTTTAATTTTACAGAAAATCGGAATACATTTAAACTTAGTTTAATCAAGTTTATAATAGGAAACAGGAATATGAATATCTAATATAGACAGGAATATTTTATTGTAATTATACACTTTGCTTTAAGTAGTATTTCTTTCAAATCATTCAATCACTTTTATTTTATAATAGTTGTATAAATTTTATTTTTTAACACATTTTTTTTTATTGTTATAAAGATATCTGTCAATTAATTTTCTTCCAATTTTCTGTTAACTGTTAAAAATTGAGGTTGATTTTTTAAACTCGCACATACAACGCATATTCGGATTGCTGGCAAAAATTTCGAGCCAGTATTTAGGATTGAAGCTGTGTTGGAAAGACGGTTTTATATTAAATAGATAGTCTACGAACATGTTACGTATATGTGTATAAGGTATCATCTGAGCGTAGATATGTGTAGCCGTAAGTTTTGAAGCGGCTCGTTTTAAACGGTGAATTTAGAGTAAAAGAGGTGTTTCAGCCGATTCAATTCAAATTCAATAGTAAGAGTTTATTGTGCTATTTCTGGGTAGTAGAGAGACAAAGTAGAAATATTATCATTAATTTTTATTCTATCCCGATGAGTTTATGCGATCTCAAAATCGTACTTTTATTGGATAAATAAATAATTTTATTTCTTGGTCTTGACGATTTACAGCACAGTCAGTCGGGACAGTTGACTTAACATACGAAATAGAAAAGTTTAGGTTATATTTCTGCAGCTATTTGATGAGTGCTAATAAATCAAGGTTTTACATAGTGTAATATTTTAATGGGTAAATTCCCATGTTACTAGCGCGCGACACTGCTAGTTGCTTGTGTAGTGTTGTACTTTGTACGGGTGTACGGATTCTTTTCCTCCATTATAAAGGCTAATAGTAGTTATATAATGGCGTATATTTAATGTTATTTAATCAGTTTATTAATGTACGATAATTTTCTATTCCGCTTTAAAATGTAACTCTGGCGTACGCTGTCCTTGGAAAAATATTTATTTTTTTTCTTTAATTGTTCGGAAAAATATTATTATTATTTTTTTTTAATTGTTCGGAAAAATATTTATTATTATTATTTTTTAGTTGTTTTTCTTGTAGTAATCGTTGTATAATGTATATTGTTTATTTTTGTTCTACATATTTGTAATATTTAAACATGGTAACTGAATTATTCGTAGTTTATATGTATATCTTAGAATTTTTATGTTATTTTTATATTTGGTTAATTACACTAGGACTCGGTTTTTTTGCCGTAACGTTTATGAACCCCTTCATTATAACGTTTTAATTTATGAAACCTATAAAACCACCTTCGGGTTTAAAAACCAGATTTGTAACGTGTTAAATATATTGAAATAAATTTTAAGCTAATGAGTATTTTTTTTCTATTATCTTATCGCATTTGTTATTCATGCGTTAAAATGAAAACTGGCTATATTTTCCATGAAAAATAATTGTATTTATTTTGTGTTGTGCAGTTGTTTATTCTACCTCTTTATAATTGTTATTATTATTATATAAGATTTAGCGGGAAATAAATTTTAGATGCAATACATACCGTATTTAAGTAATGAAGAAGTTATTCACCATCCAACACGTGCCACGAGGGTTACCGAGTAGAACCGATTCGTTTTAAGCTGAATGAAAGTGTTACCGATCAGATCGTATACGGCTGACTGTCGGTACACTGTTCAGCTGTTCGTAGTCGTCAGTCTCTCAGTAACAGGTCGTGTGGCATTGTTGGTGCTTCTTGCCTGGTGAAGGTAGCCGCTGTCTGCTGTTTAACCTTATCAATCCATACGCCGAGTAAGTGTTTATTTAATTTTTGTATTATATGTATTAATTAATTACTGAATCGTCGTTAGTTTTAAAAACATTTTATTCATTTATTACATTTTTTTTGTGGAGTATTCTTTTATAATTTATTATTATTGTGGATATTAAATCAGATTTATGATTCAATATTGAATTTTATCTCAATTCTGTTCGAGTCTTTGTTTATAATTAATTTGAAGATGTTTCAAATCGATGTAATGTAACATCTCCGCGTCGGTGACACTTTTTCTCAAAAATTAAAATATCACACCGAAATAATACTTATTTTTGAAAACAGGTATTGAGTTAACTTATTCGATTTACCTTTTTCCACTTTCTCGTTATTATATCGTAGTTAGCATATTTTAAGCTCGACTAAATCAGATTTATTATTTTACAGTTTACGTTTTAAATTACACATTTAAAATAGTTTACAAAATAATATATTATTTTTGAATTTGATATCATGATTAAAAGAGATGATACTGTAGTTATTTGTCAGAACGAATGATTACGCAATATAGTAATCGGGTTGTTATCGGTTAATTTTTTTCATTTCCGCTTATTTTATAGTATAAAACAGAGGAAAATTATTTGTGTTCATAAATAAAAGATCCCCTTTAGATTTTTGTACTTTTTGACCCTTTGAGCTCTCTAAGTCGTAAAATAGAAATTTTTGTTAGAAAATTCAATGTTTGTGGATGGTTTTTCTCTTCCTTTTTTTTCTTTAATCAGGAAGTGGTTTGTCATGAACTTGTATGGATGAGTGATGTATTAGGAGACATATAAAAAAAAAATCCTAATGAGGGGTGGAGAGATATCGGGAAGACGGTGTACGGAAGGGGGTTCCTTTGACTTCAGATGCTTTATTAATCTTAAGATTAATAGCAGATAAAAAAAACAATTGAAACCAATCATAAATATTCGAGTCATAAAAAATAAATTTTTCAATGAAGTATATATACAAAAAGTATTGATGTCCGTAAAATACTGACTTCACAGACTTTTACTTTCTTGTACAAATTAAAGGAAGTATTGTTATCGTGAAAAATTTTGGTTTTCAGATTTTAACAGAAATATCCATTTTGACCATCCCTGAATCCATTTTGACTAGCTTAGACGTGACGTTTTTACGTACGAACTTATGTATGTATTAGCGTCGTATGTATTGTGTTTTTACGTTTTAGTTTGTATTAGCCGTAGAATGTTGAAATTTTGGATTTAGGACTGTTGTAACAACTTGTGCATCTCCCCTTTTGATTGCAATCGATTGGACCAAAAGTGTCCAAAAAAGCCGAAAATAAAAAAAAAAATTTGGATTTTGGGCTTTTTATTAACTGCAGTAATAAGCTGTCATTGAGAGCTTTTCAACAATATATCGTGAATAGTATTTATTTTCATTTGTTCCAGATTTATAGCCAAATAAAATTTTAATTAATGAAATCTTAAGATCGTACAAGGGAATGCACATCGGTTCGAATCAGACTTCATCTCATTTTTTTTAACTTCTTTTTTTAATTTAAATATATTGATTGATTTATTAATAAATTAGTCATTAATCTCACATTGAAAAAAAAAGAAATATCAGAGTTATCAGTGAAATATAATTTTATGTCTTTTTCATTTTAGTTCAAACATTTTTACAGAGGTATTACTATTAATGAAAGGTAGCTATTAATAAATCGATATATTGAAATTTAAAAAAAATATACGTACAAGAAGTCGGATTCGAATTGATGTGTGCATAGCTGCGGATCCGATACGTTCTCACATACACCATATAACTATTTCAGCGACGTGAAACAAAATTGATATATAAAATGCTGATACGAACACCACAAAAATATGTGATGCATGTGATTTACACCATAATGTAATTGTGTAACTGTCCACTTTATTAAAGAAATGAAGAATCGTATCTCGCTTTCAAATGAAATAAGTTTAAATGAAGTGCAGCAAAAAATGTGTGTATATAATTTAATAAGCGTACAAGGAAGTCATGAAAAATCCGTCTCAGATTTTTTTATATTCACGACGGTTTGAAGTTTTTAAGATCCAGATATTGTTTACTAAATTTTGTTTTTGTTCATTTGGCTTCTTTTCGAATTTAGACCTCAGGAATGATTTAATCAACGATAAAATTTGGTTTATAGTTTTGTATTAGAAAGTCGGAAGTATCAGGGGAAATAATATTAATAAAAAGTTTTTTTAAAACAAATCTTGAAAACATCCTCATTCTCATTTTTCTTTTACATCTTTCTAGCTTTTGACATTTCATCAATTTAATTACTTAAATTTTTTTTATCATTCTCTTAATGAAATAGTGTCAGGATGAGAACAGTTTTTCATCTATTTTTACAGTATTAGAAGGCAGTCATAAACCCCTTCACCCTAAAAAATTATAACTTTTTACGTTTTCATGTTATTGATTTGATTTTTTTCATTGTTTTTTAATAAAGAATACCTTACAGCGTAGGAATATTTAAACTTTATGCGGTTAGTTGATAATAAACAGTCTCATCTGAAATTTATAAAACATTTATTTGTCATTGTTAATGTCTCATCCATTTGTAAAACATTAGTGTTACATTTTTTTCTTTTTTATTTTCTTGTATGAAGTAAAGGAAGTATTGAAATCGCGAAAAATTTAGGTTTTCAGATTTTAACGTAAATAAACATTTTAATCATCCCTGAATCCATTTTGACTAGGTTTGGCGTGACGTCTTTACGTACGTACGTATCTCGCATAACTCAAAAACGATTAGCTGTATGATGTTGAAATTTTGGATTTAGGACTGTTGTAACATTTAGTTGTGCTCCTCCTCTTTTGATTGCAATAGACTAGATCAGAATTTTCCAAAAAAAGCCCAAAATCCAAAAAAAATCTGGATTTTGGATTTTTCTTAACTGCACTAATAATTCCTTATTGAGAGCTTTTTAACGATATATTATAAGTAGTGCTTATTTTCATTGGTTCCAAATCTTAATGAAATATTTGGATCTTACAAGGGAGAAAGGCACATCAGCACGTGTTGTTTCCTGTTTAGTTTTTTATAAATTTTATTTTAATTTAAATTTTTAGTTTTATAAAATTTGGTTAAAAACATGTGTATGTGTATGTGTGTTGGGTTTGATATTGTTAAAAAGAAGAATCGAAATGGGTGGAGAAAACAAGGGCGGAGCTTATCTAGAAGAAGCTTTGATTTTATGGAAATTTCAGTCTTACTTATTTTTAACAAATATTCTAGTTCAACGAGAATATCTGAAAAAGTCAGCTACTTCATTTACGATTTTTTTTCTTTCTTACTGCATTATAACAGTAATTTTCAGTCAGATATTTCGGTATACTACTCCCTATTTGCAAACATAGCAAATTTGAATAAATTCAAATGGAATTGAAAATAAAAACCGTATATCTTAGCATAGAAATCTTAATTATAGCGTCCATTATCACAAATTTCAATCTAAAACGTAAAAAAAAAATTTTAGTTTGATTTGATTGTTTTGTATTCAGTTTTGAATATATGATTTTTTTGTATTCGGGGTTCAATTTATTATTATGGCATAATGTATGTTAGTGATGTGTAGATTTATATATACATATATATATATATATAAGAGAGGTTATCTCTAAAGTAAAGACCGTCTCATTGTAAAAAATTTATTCCGAAAACTTTATAAATATTTTTTATTTTTCTTAAACTACATATACCTTATGCTACTTCTCCATATAATCGCTATATGAATTAAGATATTTATCGTAGCGACCAGATTCAATATAACCTCATTGTATTCTTCTGCCGCCAGTCCATTTAGCCACTGATTAACAGCATTTTTAACGTCGCTCGCTAATTGATTACTACTCAAAAATTCTTTCAATTTCCCAAACATATGGTAATCAGTAGGAGCTAAGTCCAAACTATATGGCGGGTGATCGTGAATTTCCCATCCAAATGTTCTCAGTAAATCACGTGTTGGACTCGCATTATCGTGCAGCAGGGCGACGGCATCGGTATACCGCCCACATCGTCGATGTTGAATGGCGCTCCGTTACTTAGGTAGAGTTTCACTGTAGGCTTTTGCATTTATAGTGTTCCACGCGACATGAAATTAATTAGCTGTATGCCAAACCGATCCCAAAAGATTGTGGCCATCATTTAACGTCCAAATGGCTGGGGCTTGACCTTGGCCGGTCTTATTGGTGATTGAGGATGACGACATTCACTTGACTGCCGTTTTCTCTCTGGTTTGTAATACGAAATCTATGTTTCATCGCCGGTAACAATTGAATTAAGGAACTCGTCACTTTTTTCTATGTAGCGCATCAAAAATTCCAAAGCAGATCCCATTCGGATTTTTTTTTTGTGACGTTCCGTTAAGACGTTCGGCACTCCCACGTGCACAAACCTTTCGGATGTCTAAATGCTCATGAACAAAGCGACCTATAACAGCTCATGAAACATCAGGGGAAAGAAAGGCTAAGTCGAAAATCGTTAAGCGAGATCTTTTCTGATCTTATTATCGACGCTTTTAAACATGTCCTTGGTGATTATCGATGGTCTTTCCGTTTTCGTAGTTTAAAAAACGGTATGACTCCTGGTATTTCACAGTCAGCGGTAACATTGATTTTCCTATTCATTTTATAACTTAATCAAAGCTACTACAACACGACAACTTACATATAACAATGCACATTACAGACAACAATGTACATTACTAGCGTGGTAATGAACGACACAGATTTGCCAACGTTGAAGAAAAAAATTTCCCAGCGGTTTTTACGTTAGAGATATCCCTCGTGTATATATATATATATATATATATATATTTCTCGATGTATATCGTATATATTTGTATATCCCTAGTGTATATATTTTTTTTGTGTTTCAGAAAATATGACTCACAATATAATACACAAAATATCCATTCTGAACTTTTTTTATATGTACTGTGAATAAAAATTTGTTCAGGGACAGATAGAAACAAAAATATTTTAAAGTTATCCTAATTGTAGAAAATCTATTTTAATAAATAAATTTTAAATCTAAACAGATATATCTTAAAAAACTTCTTTTTTAAAATGAATTTAGTGTTTTGTCTTTTTCTTTTTGCGGATATTTCTTGAGGGCTATCTTATTCTGAAAATTTATGTTAAGATATTCTGTGTCCTACTTTTGGTGATTGGTTAGAATTTATACATAAATATGAAATATTGTTAAAATAGTGTCTATTTTAACAATACATTTTTGGCTTATATACATTTTATTGATCCAGTTCATTATCTGTGTTTTTTTTGTGTTCTCTTTTCGTATAGGAACAAGTGGAGAGGTTTTTTTTTTATAAAACTTGTGTAATGAATTGAAACATGATCGTTTAAATTGATTATATAGTTTTTAAAGGATTTCTTAAACTTGTTTACTTTTGTCTGAATTTTAATAATTTCCAGCTGCTGTTTACATTTTGATGGGAGCCTTCCTAAATTGTAAATTGTTAGATGTGTATTGTTGTTAATCATAGTAATTATTGGTCGTTTGTGAATGGTAGATTAGTACACTTGTTTTTATTTGATGGTATCATGCTTGTGTGGAATGGATTCCTTTAAACCGTTTTTTTTTTTGTTTTACTTTGTGGTATACCGCTGCCTGAAAAATTTCATTTGTTTATTGTTTACCGTTATTGTTATTTTATTACATTCGGTATCATTTTATAAATAGTAGCGGATAACTATGCAATTCATGTTCATTAATATAAATAATGTGTGTTTAATATGAACACGTGTGTTTTTTCGAGCTATAAATACGGTTCCGGTTGATCGCCCGTAGATAATTTCAGTATTTATTTATTTGTTTTAACCTGCTAAGATAAAGACGACCTTGATTGTTTGCGGTATGCGACCTTATGTCAAAGATGCACACTAGCGAACGAATAGAAAAAAATTTGGCGATGATACGACTGAATGTCACCAGCTGATTTAATTCAATTTCTACAATCTATCAAACTAATATTTAATGGTTGAAATTCAATTATTTTTTTCTGCAATCGATTGGTAGGCGCATGTTAAAATTTCTACCTCGTAAATATACACAGTAGATATTGATACTGTGTATGACTGGTCCGCGTGTTTGAAAGCCTGTGATTATTTAGATTTGTATTAATATATAATATACAGAAGTTATCTTTATATTCGGTTTATTAATTTTGTTTTCTTCTTTTTATTGTTGCATTTTCTCTGATTACTGTATTTCACCTACCTTGGTTTATCTCGTTTTATATGCGGGGAACCTTTACAGCACCAAATTATTTAGTGTGTCTTTTGTTAAATGTAAAGAGCTTGTTCTGTTTCTCATCACATTGAATTTGGTTTAAAAAAAATGATGTGAGCTATGGTTCATAATTATCGTTGTATGATTTGTATTACATCGGTTTTGATTTTTGGTCGATGATATATATATATATATATAGATATGAAAAAATATTTAATAATGCAAGATTGATAATGTTGGAAAATCTGAAAGTGTTCCATGAAGTTATAATTTAATAAAATGAACACTTTAAAAAAGCTATAGATCATAAAGGACTTAGGAATGAACAACAAATTAAGTTTATGGGATTCGCATCCACAGTATGGTGTCTTCTCGTTGTATTGCAACTGGACACTTTTGTCGCACTGGTTAAACGAAAGCATACTATTTTAAAGATTAATGTCCAAGTTAAGAGTTAGAACCAAGTTAAAACCTTATTTTCCCCGCTTTGTGAACCTCATATCTGTAATCGAGCTATTTTTCATTATTTTACGATACACCTAAACCAACATATTAGATTTTAATATTCTACTATTAAAATTCTTACGCAGTTAAATATCGATTCAAATTGATCGAGGATGATTTTTTTTGTTGTTGTTGCTATTTTGCCTAAAATGTGCCTGTGTACGATTTTCGAAATTAAAAGAAGTTTAAGGAAATACTATATACGATTTAATTTCCTTTCTGTACTTTTTTCTAGTATTCTATACATGGAATTTAATTAAATTATTTCCAGCAGTTTGTTAAATACTAATTGATAGAAAAAAAAAAAACATTTGTCGAACATGCTCAATTATGCCTAATTAGTTTTCATCATTTTTTTTACATCTTTTAACGTTTACACTGAATATAATTTATTTGTGTGTGTGTGTGTGTGTGTGTGTGTGTGTGTGTGTGTGTGTGTGTGTGTGTGTATGTATGTGTGTATATATATATATATTTTAGTGTCAAATTTCATTTCTGTTTTTGTGATCATCCGATGATTTGTTTGCAATTATCATTTTGGTGTATTATAATAACGATGTCAGGCTAATTTCGGCCTTTTGTGCTGCCTGGTTGCTTATCTCTATCACGCAAGTTCACGTAATTAGGATTGTTTATTTTTGTTGGGGTTAAGAAAAAAATTTGGTTAGAAATTGTTTTCTTAAAAATTATTAACTCTGTAGTGTTCTGTCCTCCGCCTGGTACATTTCGCTGGAATTTTGGATAAATTGTGGAAAACATGACTAGCAACAATAATTTAAGATTATGAAGTTTGTAATACTATATTGACTTTTAAGCGAGCAGGCAGGTTCATCATTTGGTACTCTGCCTGTTGGCAGGTCCATTATTGTCTGCATTCGTTTTTGTTGCCTACTTTTCTTTTCGTTTCTTCATATATTTTCGCTGCTTTGTTTTTTCAATGGCACTTCTGCTGCTGCTGTTCCTCCCGGAGACCCGAATGAGAAGTTATTTTACCTCCGGAATATTTAACAAAAGAAGACATCATCGTGGTGCCTGATTAGGAGAAAGTAATATAGTGATTGCCTTCTGTATCCTAATGCTGTTGACTTCCTGAAGAAGTTTCTTCTGCTTTTGGGGGGCGATTTCTCGCTCCCGGGACAAAAGTACCCTAAACTCTTACTGTTCATTCGCCCTCCGAAAAGGCCGTTGACACTTGTAGGGGCAGAGTTCCTTATCTTGTGATCTGTTATTTTGGAGGTCAATATTTCTAGGTGGTGGGGTAGATAGTTTTTTGGGGTAATTCTTCTCAAAATTTTGCGAACGTAAAATTTTGATTAAGCTCAATGCATGCGTACAGCATGTCTTACTATTTAAAAAAAATTTTTCCCCGAAAATTCCCCCTTCTTCAAAAATCGGGAAAAGGTAGGTATCTTTTTATTTATTGTATATTTTTAACATCATTTTTGTTTATGTCTTTCTAGATATAATACTAGTGCACGTGACCCCCTAAAAAATTTTGGGTCTAATATTGGGACTGCGGAGCAGATCAAACTTTAAAAGATATTGATTTTTGAAATTTTAAAAACCTTTTTTGCTTTAACGTTTGATATTATTAAACGTTTAAATAATTCACTTTTATTAATAATATTACATAAAATTTAATAATAAATCATTCCCCCACCCCAAAAAATAAACTTTAGGTAATTTTTTATTGATTGTACACTTTTCAGTGGATTTTTTTTTTCTTCCATTTAACATAGTGAACATAGTAACATCGAAAATATTTTTGGGAAGGTGATTTTGAAGGTGGGCAGTTTAAAAAAATACAGAATTTTTTTATTTTTAAAGCTTGTTTTTTGGTTTTTGTAACATGCAGTGATAATTTTACAATAAAACTTCATAAAGTACCCCCACCCCGAAAAAGAAATCTTATTTAATTTTATTTTTATATATCGTTATTTTTCCATTACATATGAATAAATAACTGATGCCAAGAAAGTGAAACAACCTTTGTTGTTAGCTTTTTTTTTTACTAATAATAATTAAAATTATTGTTGAAACTATGACCGAAAGTTTCATTCTTTTTTTTAATTATTTTTTAACATTTTGATCAGTTGCCTTAAGACGTTAATTATCTTTTAATAATCGGTTAATAATTAAAGTTAGAATCTATCTAGTAGCTTACATTTTTATTTTTAGAGACATATTTATTAAATTGGTAGAGGTTACAATACGGACAACTTCATCCCAGTATTGGGGTAAAACTGAGTACGGCTAATTTTGGAATAAGTAATGAGTTGTTAATTTTTTTTTCCGAGAATTATTAGGATTAGTTAATTATTCATTTAGTTGTTTAAATAATGGAATGAATATTTATACATTTGAACTTTAGCGTGGAAAATTACGTATGCGAGATCATATTTCACTGATGAGAGTGTATTTCATTCTGGTTAGTTCTGTTCTATTCGTTTATCTATAATTAAGTTTACGGACGAAGAACAGATCTACTTGATAGTCATACGCTGATGAATCATACATTTTCAAGTAAACTGATGTTACTATTAGTTTTGTTTTTTACTTAGAACTTGCATATTTATTACGTTGCAAGTTGAAAAGAAATAAATAAATACTTATTATTTAAATTATTATTAAACTTATTAAATTAAATTATTAAACTTATTATTTAAATACGTTTTTTTAAATTTTAAATATGCATTTACATCGGTTGTATATTTGCTGATGAGTTTGGGCTTAACAGTTCGCTTTATATAAAGGAAGGCATATAATGTGATCCAAACCGAGGGTGGTCAAAATCTGTTTCCTTCTTTTCTTTAATTTAAGACATTTTTGGTAAACAAATTCCTGTAATGAAATTACTTATGAACCTAATTTAAATGTTTGAAATTAAAAAAAAAAAAAATAGAAACTAAAAAATACGTACTATTTACCGCCTAATAATCATTGTTTTCTTATTATTGCAGACTAAAAAAAACTAGCCCCTTGCAGATATGTTCATTTTGAAAATATCGTAGTCCTTCCTATTCCTATCTTTGACCGTCTTCAGAAAAATATCCAATCGTTCCGTCCATCTAGAAGACCTTTATTTATCGCTAACGTTCATAGAACATTATCATCATGTGGTTTTAAGGACATTGAACCTAGTCGTTTGCTTTTGTGACAGTAACATATGGTTTGGTTGTTTATAATAACAATAATTTGGCCGATACCATCGTATCTGGGCGATAAAATTAAGCGAAATGGGAGAATTGTAACCTAATACGATCGTAAAAATATATAACGTTGATTTCAATTTTTTTTTGTTTTTGTTAGTTTAACCTTCGAAACTACCGTTAAGGTATATCCTTCAGAGGATGAGATGAATGAATTGTAGCTCTATTATTATAAATTTCTGAATTTGTTAGATTAATCATTTCTATATTATTACTGTAATCATAATTAGATCAGTGTTGTAGTTAATCTGTGTTAGTATGTACAGCCTTTATTTTAATACAGTTGTTTCTCTAGCTCTACGTAATGAATGATGCAAAAGTGTATTGCTGACTCCAGGTGCATGTCACTAGCCGGCCGAGTGGTAGCGTCTCGGTCTTTCATCCGGAGGTCCCGGGTTGGAATCCC
>JAAAKQ030149465.1:0-12995 GCA_010016005.3 Zanna intricata
AACAACGAAATTCGAGTGCTGCCACCGACGAGTGATGCTATCTTCATGTTGAGGTCGGAAACTTTTCAGACCACCCTGTACACCTAAAATTATGGGCTAACTATACATTTTCGAATTTTACAAGTCAAAAATGAACAAAAAATGTCGATTTTCCCTTTCATTTTTCTGCTATTTCATGTTTATTAACGAAAAATCTATATCTCAAGATGGGATTATAGAATTACAATAATAATTGATTTATTTATATCAACGTTTTACTTGATTCAATAAATAAATATGTCAATTATCTTAAAATGATTTTAATTTTTTTTATTTCTTTGAAAATAAAATTGTTGGTTTATCGCGCAGGTAATTATTACAAACTTTGAAACTAATTAGAGAAATAGTATTAAAAGTATTAATAACACCTCAAAATAATTAATTATAAATAATAAATAGCATAATAAATCATAATATAATCATGAAAAAATAAAATCCTAATCATAATATAACCTAACGGTGGTTCCGGAGGTAAAAAAAATATAAAAAAGATAAATCAAGTAACTGTTTATTAATAGTAAAAGGAAATTAAATTTGGCATACAATTATGCCATATATTTTCTATCAAGTTGGCTATTTGTCAACCGAATTTCAAAACTAAGGTGTAATTTTGTTCACATTCTCTTTTTCTGTTTAGCCTCCGGTACCAATGGAGTGAAGTGGTTATCTAACTGAAGTGTATTCTTCATCAGTCTCAGATCTACCATTCCTGATATGTGTGGTTAATTGAAACCCAACCACCAAAGAACACCGGTATCCATGATCTAGTATTCAAATCCGAACAAAGGTTCAAAGCCTTGTAAAGGTCTTACAACTCTTGATTTCGAAATCGGCTGATTTGAGACGACGAATTCACCACTAGATCAACCCAGTGGATTCAATTTGTTCAAAATAAAATGCTTAACATTTTCCTAAGAAACGTAATATATTAGAACTAGAGGATTACGACATATAAAAGATTGAAAATGGACATGGCCGCCATTTTTCTGCACGTGTTTACACCGTAATTTTTTTATTTATTAGACATGTTGGTATAAATTTGAGTACCAGTATTATTGTAATTCCTCAGTCCGATCTTAGGTTAAAAAGTTTTCATTAATAAACTCAAAATTCCGGTCAGATAGACAACGAAAGGGAAATTGACATTTTTTGTTTAGTTAATTTTGACACCTAAAATCTGAAAATATATAGCCAACCCTCCATTTTAAAAAGGTACACCTTATACACAAAGTGTTCCACGAAGAAACGGAACCCTGTGACAAGTTGGTAATTGTGAGCGAAGCAAGTTTTACGGCCCCGGGGAGCCCCTGGGTAGGCTCCGGGGTTCTCCTGTACTGACTGCGCCTCAAGGGTGATGCTCCCTGACTAGACGGTCAGGCGAGTGAAGCCTCGACCGGCTAGTAATATTTATAATTTAGTAGAAGTATAAAACATTTGTAAAACCCATAGCTCATTTAACTCTTTTAACTCAATACATATATTGTAAACTAGTATTTACATATGCAAGTGCATAATATGTACAAATAATAAATATTATTTGAACACTTAAAACTGAATTGAATGAAATTAGTAACAGCCGTAATTATTTTATTAATATATTTGATACAGATTAATTACAATTTTATTAAAAACTGAAAAATTTAACCGATTAATTCATGTAATTAGTTGTAAGAATATTATATAAAATAACCCTTCTCTCTCTTTCTGCTTAAAATACGTGCCAAGAATGCTCAGTCTCTGATGTCATAGAAAGCTATAATTTGTTTGACTCATTGCTCTCTTAATGTAAATGAGTGGTATAAAAACCAGTTATATCATACAATTTTTCAACGGGAGAACTAAATATTGAAGTTTCTCATAACTGTAATTTCTTTAAAATTGGGTAATTTCGTTCTTATTGTTCCTAATTGTATATTATCAATGAATGTTTAAATGTTTATCTACTGAATACAAATAAATAACCATAATTGATAAGAACTCTAACAGACCATATTAAGAAAAAAATGTAAATAATTTATAAATAATATGAAATTTATTTGTTTTCTTCTTATATGAATCGATTTGGAACGTCTTTTTGGATGTCATGAAAAAACTTCATGATTTCTTCTTCTCTTCTTTTTTTTTTCTTTCAGTATTCTTTCATTCTTTTACGAAATTGTTTCATTCATTCTTTTCACTATAATATTTTCTATATACTATATCCTTTCAAATTTCCTGGAAATCCTTAAATTTCTTAATCTTTCCTTTAAACTTATCTTCCTTTTAATACCCTTTTCTTCATATGTTTTTTATATCTATTTTAGCTTCCTTTATTCATTTGTTAACTAATTTGGGATTAAAGTTGAGATGTGAAAATATTTTCTTGGTAAATCTATTTATGTAAATAGTCTTTCTTGGTAAATAGTCTTGTATGATAATAATTAGACTGGCATTACCTTTTTACATGTACTCAGACATCTACTGGCATTTGCTACTTTTGTCTGAATACTACTACTTTTATCTGGAAGCTTTAACCAATAAAAATTACTTTTTATTAACCCTAAAAGTAAATTAGGTTAAAATGTAATTAATATGGGTAATTTTCTTAAAAATAGGAATTTTAGGCAGAAAGCTTTTACTAAAAAAATGAAAATTTATATTAACGAAATGAAAAACTGTATTAAAATTTCGTATATGGTTTATTATATGTTTTTGAAACGAATAATGCATCAGTATGCTAAATTTGAATCTTTTACATAACAATCGTGTTTAATCAAGTTTAAAAATTCAATTTTGGATTCTGTATAATAAAATTTAAAATTAAAATATGTATTTCATTACTAAATCTTTAGATCAATAGATAGATAGTTTTTTACTATTTAGGAAATTGCAAATTACTCTTTCTAGGGAATAGAAAGAAAAGAAGATCTGTCAGTTACGTGGCCAATATAAAATTTGTACGGAAATAGAAAATTTACATTTAAAATTATAAGAAAATAAAATAAGAGACCTTTAATTCTTATTATGATGAGAAACAACAAATTCATCGGCAAAAACAAAACATAAATGTTAGGTTTATCTAATTAATTTTAATTTTTCTATGACTATATATGATCACCAAAAAAAAGTTAAATTAACAATTAAAAACAATAATCTAAAAATTAAAAGGAGAAAAGTAAGGAAAAGTGTAACTTCCCGAGCACTTTTAATGACTTAGTCTTTTAAATCACTGAATTTTAACAGCGCTAACCTTTGGTTTACTGTACATACTTTTGGGATTTATTAGCGGCTAATAACCGTAATAGCCGAAAAAGTGAGACAGATGCCACTTGTATAGTTTTGTTACTAAGAGGCAAGTATAGTTTTCCTTAACAAAAAACATTTTTTTTTTAATTTGAAAAAAAAAAACGAATTTGAAAAAAAAATTATAATTAAATTAAAGATAAAATTTCAATTGATTAATTTTAATTAAATATAAAACAGAGATGAATTTAGAAAAGTGATTCGAGTATCTAGTTTTCCAGAAAAGTGGTAGCGTCTCGGCCTTTCATTTGGAGATCCCTGGTTCGAATCCCGGTCAGGCATGGCATTTTCACATACGCTACAAAAGTCATCTCCATCCTGTGAAGAAATACCTAACAGTGGTCCCGGAGATTAAAAAATAAAAAAAGTTTCCAGAAAAAAAGGAAAAATAAAGGTATAAACCTGAATAGATGGGCGGAAGAAAGGCAACAACAGAACCAAAGAATTAAACCCTTTTGCGAAAAGAAAAAGAAATCAAAACTACGCAAACGTGTTCGGAACGAAAGAGAAAATTTTAAAAATCTTCTAAAACATTTTTTTTTTTTAAATAAAATAAAATATAAAATTACAGAAGTTTTATGAAAAACCCAAAACCGATTCTATATAAATAAAGAAATTGAGGAAGCTAAATTTATAAAAATCAGATGACATTGTATTTAATAAGAGACTTAAAAATTACCATATAAGGAGAATTGTAAATAAAACTGAAAAAAAAAAAAAAATAATAATAATAGAATCATGCGCAGTTTTACAGAGTTTTACAAATACATACAAATTCATTCACTATTGTCTGCTCTTTGATTGAGCACGAACAGTAAGTACATATAAGCGTATTGAAGGGAAGGGCGATTAGTAGCGGATCTATTGTGGACAAGCAGCAGCAGTAACGTCAACGAACAATGTACAGTCGCGCGTTCGAGTGTGTCTAAAGCAGAGAAAATGTTTGCCTAACTAAACCCCTCTTTTCTTTTTTTTTTAACTGAATTCCACCTTTTTACCCTTCAACCCCCTTTTCGGTCTTTTCTAAAAATCCCCTACTCGGTTATAACTACGTGTGTGATAGAAAAGCACACCTGGAAATCTAATTGACCGACGTACTCGCTCAATATACTCCAATCTACTAAATATAAAATCCCTCAATAAAATCTCACCCTCTCTCTTTTAAAGAAAAAAAAAAAAAAAACTTTATACTATTCCATATATGTACAAATAATAAAATTTTAACAAATAGTCGTTCAACTTATAATGCATTTACAAATTGACAATAAATAATTCAATCCTATAGTTTTTTCTTTTTTTGCTTGTAAGTCATGTGTATATGTTTTAACATTATATATATATATATAGAAGTAAATATACCTTTTCAAATATGTATACCTCTAAGTGACATCATAGCAGGAGATATCAGTAAGGAACAAAAATTTATTATAAAATGTAAAAATCGTTCAATTATTGCGTTAATCTTTAAAGGTTTAAAGATATTTAATCTTAAAAGGATTATGAATTTTACCAAATCTAAAATTAATAAAATTTAATTTTTAATTAATTTATTTTAATTTAGTTTTATTTAATAAATTTTATTTATTTAATTTTAATTTATTTTAATAAATTTATATTTAAAGATCTTTAATCTAAAATAATTAGGGATCTTTAAAGGATTACATAGGAACGTAATCTAAATTAGACACTCACCTCAGATGATATAATTTCAAAAAGTGTAGATAAGTACTTTTAAAATTAGGAAAATAGAATATAATAAGAATGCCTTTGGACTGTATTTTTACTGGTAGTCACTAAAAATAAGAAATTAATAAAATCGTTTTAAGACAAATAGGAGAAAGGAGAGTGGGATTCTTAAATCTGAAGTTAATTTAGTAATAGAGGACTACGTAGGTTTTTACCTTCTACATGGTAAAAGAAGATTAAACCGGGAAAGAAGATTTAAAAAGACGTTTGAACTGGAATTTATTAAATATATATGAATGTAGGCTGACACACACACACACACACACACACACACACACACTGTGTGAGTGTACTTTCACCAGTAGCTTTTGGCCTGAAAAATGTCCTTGTTACATTTTTTGTAAATCACTATCACTCTCTCTCTCTCTCTCTCTCTCTCTCTCTCTGTGTGTGTGTGTGTGTGTGTGAATTTTTAATTGCTCAGACAGAAAAAAAAATATCACACGAGTTATACTTAAGGTACTATCATAAAAAAAAAGATAAGTAATTTTCAAATAAATAATAATTAATTATTTCTTTCTTGCATGAGAAAAATTCAAATAAAAACTAGTTTTAATATCTTCTGCTGTTTAATATGTATTTATACATAGACAAGTTAGACAAGTAATTATATACAAAATATGCATGCCTAAACTCGCCACATTACAGAACAGAAAGAAATAGAAAATAGTATCAAAGAAGTAAAATACAAACACACACACACACACACACACACACACACACACACACACACACACACACACACAGAGTGATTTACAAAAAATGTAACAAGGACATTTTTCAGGCCAAAAGCTACTGGTGAAAATAATGAATGATTATAAACATAAGTTTGAAAATGCTTCGTTGGCTGGCGACAGATTTTGCCAGCCAAGAATTCTGCGCCTTCAGTATAATTAAACCACATCGTAATTTTTTGGGCCCAAATTAAGGGATAAATTTTGTGGTTTTATGTGAAATCTTACCTGAAAAATTATATGTTGTTTTATTTAAATTTTCACATCTACGATTTTAAATATTGATTATTAATTTTTATAAAACATTTAATTTTTTTATTTTGTTTCGAAGTTCCGTTTGAATTTAGTTTCTGTGGACTTTTTCATACTATTTTACTCAGAACCAAATTCTGTACAAGTTTTATTTAAAACTTTCAAAACTGTTATCAATTTAACAAATTTATTTTAACCTAAACATAAAATATTAATTTATTCGAATTCAATTATTTGTTTTTTATTCCAGACTTCTCGAAAAGTACTAAAAATACAGTTCTACGATCTATTTTTCTTACTGTTTTAAAATTAGACTTCATATAAAACTACTAAATTTGCCCATTAATCTGTGTCTCAAGAATTACAATTTGACTTAATTTTATCGAAGCGGCAGAAATCAGGATGAAATCTTTCCCTGGCCGACACTCACTAAGAAGAGTTTCCTAATATATATTTATACGACCTTTTATCTTTATTTTCACTAGTAGAACATGCCCTGAATTCTTGTTACATTCTTTATGAATCACTTCAACCACTCTCTCCCACTACTCTTTCTCTCCCCCCTCAAAATATGCATGCCGAGAGAGAGAGAGGGGGGATGGAGAGAGAGAGAGGGTGAGAGAGAGAGAGCGAAGTGAGTGTGAGTGTGCTTATCGGAGTAGCTCAGAAGTTTATCTGTAATTTGAAAGATCTTCAGATTGACATCTAAGAAAGAGAAAGAGAGAGTGATGAGGCTACTACAATACATTTTTATCAGTATAAGTTCCAAAGTTCTGTCTCAAGGTCACGATTTTTAACTGGATTCAAACTAGCAATATATAAATTAAACCTTACTTTATTATGTTTTCCACAGTCATTAAATTAAAATTCCAAGTCCTTTATCATCGTGATGTAAATCATGATAGTATTAGACTACAGTATTAACCAATTATTAAAAATTGTACAGTGTAAATAAAATGATATGTACTGATACGTGCTGTAGTTAAAGAGCAATATCTTTTAATATCAAAAAGTCACATGATAATATAGTAAAAAAAAAAAAAAAAAATTACTTATTATTTTTACTTTCTTATACGAAGTAAAGGAAATATTGTGATCGTAAAAAATTTCGGTTTTCACATTTTAACGGAAATACCCGTTTTGACCATCCCTGAATCAATTTTGATTAGTTTCAGCGGACGTCTGTCCGTATGTACTACGTACGTATCTTGTATAACTCAAAAACGACTAGCCATAGGATGTTGAAATTTTGGATTTAGGATTGTTATCATCTATTAGTGTACCTACACTTTTGATTGCACCTATACTTTTGAACCAAAATTATCCAAAACAGCCGAAAATCCCCAAAATTTGGATTTTTAACTTTTTCTTAACTGCAGTAATATGCTCTAATTGAGAGCTTCTCAACGATATATCGTAAGAGGTATTTATTTTCATTGGTTCTTGAGTTATAGCTGTAAAAATTTGTAATTGCTTCAATGCTTAATATAACACCAACGAATATGTAAAGTTGTAGAATGGTTGTAGATAGACGTTGTATGGATGTACGGAGGACCAATATGTATATTACGTATAGTAGTTGATGTGTATATAGTAGTTGTTGATCACATCAACTACTATACGTAATATACATTTCGTTTAAATGTATATTACGTAACCCACCGGGTTGGTCTAGTGGGTAAACATCTGTAAATCAGCTGATTTCGAAGTCAATCGTTCTAAGGTTCAAATCCTAGTAAAGATAAAAGTTTTTAAACGGATTTGAATACTAGATCGTGGATACCGATGTTCTTTGGTGGTTGGGTTTCAATTAACTACAATTCTCAGGAGTGGTCGACCTGAGATTGTACAAAAGACTACACTTCATTCACATTCATACACATCATCCTCATTCATCCTCTGAAGTAATACCTTACGGTAGTTCCGGAGGCTAAACAGATAGAGAGACATACACTTATATATATAAATGTATATTACGTAAATGTATTCGTTTAAATGAATAAGTACCATTTCTTGGTTAAACAATTATTTATTTTCATAATTGGATTATATGCGGTTAACGACGTTGAAGGTATAATAGTATAACATAGCAAAATCTTTAGTAGTATAATTTTCTTGTAATTAAACTTATGAATAATAAACTTGTATAATGACAAAGACGACTTATGAATATTTTACTTATGAGTGAATGTTGCAACTAACTTGTATGAAGTACTACGAGCTACTAGCTTGAAATATTGTTTGCTAGTGACCGAGCGTCTGGAATTGTACAGCCTTCTGCCGGTCTCTTTACTGTAACTGAATATGACTCGAACCGAATATCAAGAACGAACCGACCATGTCGGTGTCAACCTTCAACGTTCTCAACGCATAGAACGTAACATAAAGACGTAATATATCATGTAGTATTTGATAAGTACAAGAACGTAACAATAGCCAAATAAAATTTTAATTAATGAAATATTTGGATCCTACAAGGGAAAACACGTCGGTTCAAATCAGACTTCATCTCCTTTTTTATTTATTTATTTTTTATTTATGTTTTTTAACTTTATTTAAATTTAAATATGTTTCTTTTTTAATAATTATTAACCCGTGATTGTTAAAATAGTTTTACAATAAATAATAATTCAAAAATAACAATAAAAAAATATATATCACAAAAAATCAGAAGTTATTATTGAAATAAAATCTTACGACTTTTGTGTACTCCTATATGAAATTTAATAGTTATTATTATATATGTGTATATGTAACAGTTTTGGTGAAAATATCTGATTATTTAATATTAACTGAAACTTATAATTTAGAATTGTATTATTTTTGGATTTTCGTAGAAGGAAGTCATGTAGTGTCGAAATCAGTTTTTTTAAGAACTTATAAAAAATGTGTTTATATTTAATGAAGTGTAAATAAAAAGTTACAATAATTAAAAAAGTAATGAATTTTTTTTTAACATGTGAATTATTTGTAACAGTTTTCGGGAAATTGACAGATAATATTTTTGTATAACCGATCAACATTACTTTTGTATAATTTTTAATTGGGAAACTAAAAACTTGATTATATTTTTTTTTTAATTTTTTTGTTAAAGAAAATTTTTGAAAACAAGTTAGGTGATTTTCGGTTCATAAAATTGCTCGAACTATTTTTCAACTCGGATTAAAAAATTGAATTTTTCATGAATAATGAACTGATATATATACTTAAATAAAACCGAAGAATGGTTATAAAATGTGTATGCACATGCGTGCAAGTATTCATATATATACATATATATCTGTGTGTGTAAAAAGGGTTTAGTTAGGGGACGAAATAAGGGAGTTGTAGTAGATTGATTGGGGTGGTAAATGTGCGGTACAATGTTTCTTCATTGTAGGCTATTTACAGATTTTGCTGATCCCTGCACACGTACGGCAGTAAACCAGCACGAGCACCCAACAGCTATATACACTCACAAGTAGCACAGCTGTTCAATCACGAGGTTCTTCTATTGCTGTCGGCAAATACCAATTAGTAATATACAGAATTAATTAAGATATTTAGGTCAATTGATGAAGAAAAAAAAAATTAATGTTTTTAGCTTTGTAAATAACCAATAATAAATGAATAAATCAAGTTAACTGTTGTAAAGAATAATTTTTTAAATTATAATGTACGAATGAAATCAAACAAAATAATATTTTCATTATACTTTGGAACGATGAATTTTAAGTTGCAAAATAAAGGTAGACTTAATTAATTTCCCAATCATCTTTCTTTTGTAAAATTTAATTTAACTGAAATCTATCTCAAACAATTAAAAGAAAATTAAAAAAGCCTGTCTGTAAAAAAAAACAATTTTTTAAAATAACATAATTATTTTTAAATCAAACTTTGGCTCGTATGAAATGCAAAAAAAGTTCTAAAAATAATTTTTCTCTTGTACATAAAATTTTATTTCATTAATAACTTCTGATATTTTTTTTTTTTTATTATTATTGAATTACTATTTATCGTAAACATTTTTTCATAATCGGAGGTTAATAATTATTAAGAAATTAATATATATAAATTAAAAAAAAAAAAAGGAGATAAAGTGTGATTTGAACCGATGTTCCTTACCATTGTAAGATCCAAATATTTCATTAATTAAAATTTTAGTTAGCTATAACTCTAGAACCAATTAAAATAAGTACCACTTATAATATATGACTGAAAAGCTTTCAATAAGACTTATTACTGCAGTTAAGAAAAAGTCCAAAATCCAAATTTTTTTTGAATTTGTCTTTTCTGGACACTTTTTGTTCAGTTAAATCGATAGCATTCAAAAGGAAAGGTGCACAACTAAATGTTACAACAGTCCTAAATCCAAAATGTCAACATCCTTCGGCTAATCGTTTTTGAGTTATACGAGATGCATTCTTACGTATGTACGTACAGACGTCACGGCGAAACTAGTCAAAATGGATTCAGGGATAATCAAAATGGATATTTCCGTTGAAATCTGAAAACCTAAATTTTTTGAGATCACAGATCTCAAAACAGACGTTTACTTTGTGCAAGGAAGTAAAAGTGGTATATTTTTTTTCATGAATTGAACAAAAAAAAATTGTATTAATTTTGGGGACAAATCGGTATTTGAATAGTGGAATAGTTTTTTTTTTTTGGGTTGATTTATTTATAATCAGTTTCCTAAACAATTAAACTATAAGTAAATTTTATATAATGCTCATGACTAAAAAGGGAGGCATCCAGTGATACCTTCCAAGACAGTATAAAGGTTTAAACAGTATAGAAAAGTAAAAAGTATATCGAATAAAAATATAAATAAGCGTAACAAAGTACAAACAATTAAAAAATTAACTGTTAAGAAAAAAAAAAGATGTTAAATGGAAACATAACTTAATATAAAACATGAATGGTCAAAAAACCAGTACAAACAGTACAGTTTACATGGTCAACAAACCAATTGAGTACAAAAAGAAATTTCCCTAAGTCATACATGAGAATAAAAGAAGACATCTAACAAATTAAGGACTGGTCCGGTCACATATATGAAACAAGTCAAAATCATGAAATTTAATTAATTCATAAACAATAAAAAAAAGAAATTCATATTAATAAATTAAAATAATTCATAAATAGTATCAGCTAAAGTTTAATAACAAAAGGATGATATTCAACGCATAACAGCCACTAAATTCAGTACATGCAGCCTCTTAAGTCGTCTCACATTTTCACTCTTATCCAAAAGATCAACAGCCAGATGGTTTTCGTGCGAGGTAAGCTTAAGTACTTTGAACCCTTAGCCAGTGAATTTCTTCACGAATAGGTAGAATCCCTAGGTAACTCTTCTTCTTCTTCTTTTTCGCAAACCATGGCGCCACCGAAATTTTCCTTGTGTAGAAATGAAAAAGTAATGAAATATGAATAGTACGAAGATATCATTCATTAGACTGTGGTTTATTTTATTATATATTTATTTATTTTTGGGCTTCGTATAAAATTTTGTGGCTCAAAAATCTCCAAAACTAATATATCGATTTCATTGAAATTTAGATATGCTATAATAATCTATATGAAGTTGTGTATGTGAAAATTTTATGAAGATTGATTGAGTCTTTCTTGAGTAACGCTCAATTTAAGGTGGCAAAAATTTTAACGGAGCAAATTAGAAGCGTGGATGGTCATGATGCTGCAAGTTGGAACATTAACGTTTCTTTAGTTGGGATGTCTATTGTTAGCAAAACGTCTATTGTTATGTAAACAAAATATAATAATAATAAATCGGTCTTCTTCTAATAAGTGCGCAAGAGTTTTTTATTTTTTTATATCTTCATTTCATTAAAACTGAAGTTAAGTATCCCAATAGCTTTCGTGTTTGTTTAATTGACCTCGCATAACAGATTTCAGAATAACAGGATATATTAAAGAAACTTGATAATATGGACTTATTATAGCGTTACATAAAATATAATGTACGTCGAGATTCAAAGGAATATAAAGGCCCGAACAGTTGATGAATACTTTTTTTTCTTTTTTTTTTAAAAAAACTTTATTGAAAAAGGGAGCGCTTGTACTTTTATTAATTATTAATTCTTCAAATCTCCATAACTTTTTTTTGAAAAGGATCCGTTCCTCTTACAGTATGAAATTCTTAATATTTATTTTTTTTAAATAAATTAAATGCGTTTAGAAAAAGATTTAAAGTAAATTTATCAATTTACTTTTATGATATTTTGGAATCTTTGAAATATGTAATATAGCTTTATTGGTTCGGGACTGGCAGGCAGCTGCAACACGCTCACATAATATGTATATGATTTGTTTGATGAATCCCTATGTTAGAATATATTGAATTACGATCTGATAGAATGATCGTTTGGTATCGATTAGCAGATATTGTTAGCGCTAACCCTCTAAGCCATTTCGATATTAATAATTTATTTTTTCATAATCGTGAATTGGCCTTAATAATAAATGAAAAACTTCCATTGTAAACATTCTTCAAAATTTTCATCACAAATCCTTAGCCAGGTAATACAACATGATATATCTCTTCAGATGAATGCAAGATAATTCAGCTTCCGGTTAATATCTGTATTTCAAACGGAGGTCCTGGGCTCGAATTCCGGTCAGGCAAGGCATTTTTCACACACGCTACAATTCATCTCATCCTCTGAAGATATACACCTTAACGATAGTTCCCGAGGTTAAACAAAACAAAACAAAATATTTATATATACAGAGTGTGTCAAAACTGCACGGCAATGTACATAATCTAAGAAAAAAATCTTTTATTCCAATACTCCAAAATCCAAAATATCTATTTTTGTTAAAACGAATTTTAGTGCGAATGTATATTTGTACAAATATATACAGGTGTATCAAAACTGCACGGCAATCTCTCGGAAACGGATTCTATATCTAAAAATAAGAAAAAAATTTCCAATAAACATA